>ML793574.1:84467-119470 GCA_009831015.1 Picea engelmannii
TTATTGATGATATGTGTTGCTGATATATGTTGTTGATATATGTTCACATCTAACTGGTTATAAATGACATCAATGGGTAATGAATAAATGTTGATTGTTAACTAAGGAGTTTTATGTAAAGAGGGAAGTTTTGGGAAAAATAACCCCACACTCATTCACCCCCCCTCTAGGTGTGGTAGGTGTTTCCAACAACTACTATTAAATCACTCAGAGCTAATGAATCTCATAATGAAAAATAGAAAATATGAGAGAAGCCAAAATCAGTAACTTGATATTATGAGAAGGCTTGCTAGGCCTTTATATGGCATTACACAATGGTCCATTGGACAAGTTCAAAAAGATCTCATTAAATGAGTCTCGATTATTAATATAATAGATTTAACTACCCAACTAACTAAGTAGTGGAAAATAAAACCTGATACAATAATGGGAAGAGCTCATTAAATGAGTCTCTATTATTATAATAATAGATCTAACTACCCAGCTAATTAAGTAGTGGAAAATAAAACCCAATACAATTATGGAGAGGTGGGACTCTCTTTGACCCATATAGGAAACCTGTTGTCCCAATTAATTAATGAGGAGGTGGGCATCTCCTTCATCCACATGGACAATCTATTAGCTTTTTAGTTGTATGACTTTTGCATCGTAATTTAGACCATATACCCCCTAAATTTTGGATCATACCTTATGTTCCTTCTCACAAGGATGAAAACTCTTTTAGGTGTACTACTAGTTCTTGCTTGGAGTTTTTCTTTTACAAATTCTTATTGTAATTATGTTGATTAATATGACTACAAGATAACCAATTACCCATAGGGAGAGTCTCACCTTACTTGGTTTGCATGACAACTTGTTCTGTTCAAGAAACCTACCTTACTATATATAAATTTTACACTACTAACCTTATCCTTCCCCCAATTATAAGAGTATGCATTGTTTATGTAAGTACATATTGACCTTGTCTTATAAATATATTAGTTGGTTTTATATTTTCAATGTTTTATGTTAGTACACATTTACTTGAAGTAATACTCCTAATGTCATTAGAATACATGAACTTCATTCTACGGTTTTATCCTTCAACCTTCATATATTAAGAACATATTTTACTCACATTACGTATTGACCCAACTCCTTTATCTAGAATCAATGGATGGAATAACACTAGTGATGAATGCAGGCATTAGACATTAGAATTTTGCACAATAAATGATAATATAATGAATGATTGATCTAGGTAAAAGACCTATTGTGCGCAATAAATATAATGTAAGGAATGATTGTTGTATACATTAGACATCTTGCACGAATAAATTATACTATAATGTATGCTGATTTAACAATTATTACTTGTGCCATTAAATTTGTTAATGTATGATGGATTAATAACTAGATTACTATTGCACCATTAAACATTGACGATGCATGATTGAATTAGAATTTCGTTACTATTATGCCTTTAAATATTGTTGAAGTATGGTTGATTTATTAATTATATTCTCTTGTGCCTTGTGCAATAAAGTCAATATCGCATGTGCCTTGAATTGTTGATGTGTAAATGATGGATTGATTGAATAGAATGCTCGTGCGCAATTGAATAATGTGATGTATGATTAATTGAGGAATTAGACTCCTTGCGTGCACTGAAAATATAATGTAATGTATAATGCTTAGATGTTGGACTTCTCGCATGAATGGAATTTAATGTCATGAATGATGGTTTAGATATTAGTCTTCTTGTGCAAATTGAAAATTTATTATGACGGATGATTGCATATTGTTATTGGGATTGTGCCTCGAATATAACTGATAATTTCTCTTGCGCCTTGTATTTAATGTGTTTTATGATGTGTTATGTGAATGATTACTCATGCGTCATGTTTAATTGAGGATTAGTATTGATGGATTGATGAAATTGATTATCGTTGATGTTGTTGATTTAACATAGTTAGTTTGGACTTGATTGTCTTAGTGGGATGTAGACACCTCCTTGTTCCTAAGAATAGTCGCCATCCATGAGACCTTAAATGGTTAAAATCAGTTGGAACCTAGGATTGAGCATTTATTTTGTGTCCTGGAGGTCCTAACCTTGTAGGGTACGTTGGGTGGGTAGTCATTTTATAATCTTTATTTGATTGAATGTTGTAATTTGCTTCAAGCTTTTATGATTTGCTAATATGCTATGTTATGTATGTTTATGTGTTTCTATCCTTTGTTGATACATTGATTGCATCATTAGTAATTTCCTTGATGAGTAAAGGGTATTACTTTAATTATGATGTTGTGAATAGGCACTGCCATGATCATGTGTTGATGTTAATTTCTTAATGCAAAAACAAAAAAAAATTACCTTTTCTACTTCGACTTTTCTTAGGCATAAAAGAGGGATGCTACATATGGTATTAGAGTGAGTTCAACCCAAATAATTGGGATCATTATGCCTTCCACTATATAAACACTTGATGAATACTTTATCACTAATTAAATTGAATTATGTCCATGCATGCTTTTAGCACTCTGTATATTTGTTCGGATGATAGAAAAAACGACAGAGGTATCCTGCAAACCAACTTTAGAGCTGGGTACTAGCCTTCTTAGATTAGAGAGGGCTCTCTCTTGTCACTTGGTCTTTAATAGATGGGTTTTATTTAACAAATCACTTGCTAGGTTTTGTTGTTTTGAAGGTTTTTTATAATTTTGTTGGAAGGAAGGGGAGGGACACTTAGGGATATGGAATCAAACTTTTGAAAATGAATAGAAGCATTGAGTGATCAGTAGAAATATCCAAAGGATAAATGCTAAATGAGGAGAAAAATATGATTTATAAGTTGTAATTTGTAGAGTGAAAGAATAAAGGAGAAACATATAACTACGTAAAAGCATTAAATAAAATGAATTCTAACTTAGTTAGGAAGAACTTAACATAGTTTAAATTTCTTCAGCCGAGAGCATCACAAGATGAATTATGGGCCTTTAAATATCCAATTTAAATAGATGATAGAAGACAAAACTCAGACCACCACCACTAGAATCTTTTCATGGAAAATTCAAGACATCTGCATGTGTATTCTATTTAGCTTTAGAAAATTACATTAAAGTTCCAAATAGCTAAAATTTTTCCCTTGCACTTTTGCCAACACTAATACATTTGGAACTCCTAATATTTATACAAGTTGATCTCCTTCGGTTTGAAACTGATTACAATGATCAAAATGAAACGTTTTGTTTTTGAAACCGATTACAATAATTACAAGGGACGGTTTTGGTTTTGAAACCGATTACAATAATTACAAGGGACAGTTTTGGTTTTTAAACCGATTATATGATTAGCAAGAAAATGTTTCATGATCCATATTATGGCTCCTCTGGTGTCTCAGTCCCATTCTTTGCCACTTGTTTTGGTCTAGTATTCCACGTGATTTGCTATCTTTGGTGACATCTGGCCATCATATACTGGACCTTGGAAAACTACATTTTGTCCTACCCAATCACACTATCTCCTTCCATTGCAAGTCATAAGAGATATCATACACTGTCATTTCCTTTATCAAAATCTCTAGGTCAATTCAGGAAGCATATGACATGATTGGTAGTCAAAGTTTGACTTCTTTTAACTGATTCAGAATTTCAAAGTCTGTAATCAGATGCTTCACTAACGTAGCTCCCTTCATATTTTTCTCCAGGTTTTCGAACTTTGAGTGATCCATTTTGCACTAATTCAAATGAGCATTGTATTCTTCCTGATCATACAAATTTCCTTTTCCATCCCAAAATGGTGGAATTACTTTGATAAACAATTCTTCAAACAAATCCTTGAACTCTTGCACACTTTGCTTGATCTGTGTTTCCCTAGTTTCGATTGATTTCAACAATTTATGTTTAGAAATAACCCTCTCGGCCCACATGATCAATGTAGTTCTATCATTAACCTCAATAGTCTGAATATCTACAGTCATAATGGAGTTGAGTATATTTATGGCATTTTGGGCCCATTCTAATGGTTTCTTTGCTAGAGTTTCATTCACAACTATGTACCTGCTTCTGGTAGTGATGGCTATGTTGTCTTTATCATTAATGAAATTAAAATATACTATGAACTTGGTAGATTCAACATCTATAGAGTCCCAGATGATATTCTAGTGCCCTTGTAACAAGCATTTGCCTATTATCCTCATCTTCAATTTATCTATTCTTTCTTGCAGGACTTCATTCTCCTTTTGAAATTGAGCCATTCTTGCATCCTTTTCCTACATCTCATGTTTCAATTTCTCTATGATTCCTTCTATCCCTTTGATTTCCCCTTCTTTAAAGATAAATTGTGACATATTCTGGACAAGTCCTTCAGTGTTTGACCCATCTTTTGTAGTAAGAGGTACAACTACAACCCTATTTAGTAATTATGTCTGCTCTTGTGACCATTTCACCTTTTTGTTTTCTAGCTACAACACCCTATCCTTGTAGTCCAATGCCTCTTGACAAAGTGTTTCCTTTCCATGTTCCAGGGAAACCAATTCTATTGTTTTTGGATTCTTTGTAGCATACATTTTCAATTTCTTCTTTTGCCTTTCAATTAGTTTGTCCTTCTCATCCAATGAGTATTTCAACCCTTTGGGGCCTTCAGGTTCCAATCTCTTGACCCGAGTTTGCCAATATCTTCTAAATTCTTTCTCCTGCCTCAACTGTCCTTCTAATTTCATTACATAAGATGACAGCTTTGAATTCTTCAAGATTAAACTTGGGTAATCAAAATATAACATATCACTGGTATGGTTATGGAAATTGACCTTGTCTGGGACATTGATGTTGTCATATCTTATCTTTATCTCAGATACTTTGTCTTCATATGCATATGCAATGTTAAAGGTCCTATTTTCAATATCCCTCACTGTGAGCAAAGAAGATTTATGCTCAGAAATATTTTCCACTTTAGGGACTAAATCCTTCATCTCACCCAGAGATATGTTTCCCTTCTCAACATATTGTTTTTCCAAATCTTATTTAGATTGATAAACTGCCTCAGATGTTTTATCAAACATATATTTCTTGTTGATAAAGGTTCTTGAGCCACCTTCAATTTGGAGTTTCAACCTCTACATTACTAGTACCACTTTCCACCATATTTAGGTTTACCTGTTCTCTGGGCTCTTCCTCTTCTAAATCCACTATATGTGGAGATTGTGTACTCTTCATATTCTTTAGGGAATATTGTTGGTCACTGATGCCTAGATCCTTTGAAATTCTCTCTTATTGTATACAGTTATCTTAGGAAATTTGACTATCAATTTCAGAGAGGCTTGTTGTACTTGGCTTTGTTACAGAATTATCTCCACTTGTTATGTTTGAGTTGGTTTCAAGATTGCTTCCATATCAACATAGACTTTCGGATTTTCTAGCTTATCAAAACCTTCAACCTGTTCATGCTCATAAGGGGCCTACTTATTGTGGACCATATCTTCTTCCCTGTAGCTATGCAAAACCAAAATCCTTGAGCTTTGATTGAAATTGAGTCAAGGATGATATGGATTTGAAAATGAAGGGACCAATGATAAAAGGGAACTTGAGGTTGGAGGTTTTATGAAAATTCAAGAAATGTTCAGTCTCAGATACAATTCTCTTGCTAATGAATTCAAGGGAAAACATTCTAGGAGTCAGAAAAATAGGAAATAGATAAGGGGATTGATGAAAACCATAAACCCATATTACTGTTGAGTGCATGAATAGTACCCAATCCCCCACTCTGTTCTCTTGATTTGGTTGTAGATAATTCTCATGTCATCCAAAAATCTATGTAGGCTAGTATTGAAAATCAAACTGTAAACTCTATACATGACTTTGTTTATGAAGATAAACAATGTAATCGTTTGAAATTCAGTCGATAGAAATGTTTCTTTAGAAAATTCTCTCTTATTTGTTTCCAGGAAAATCTTCAACAGATAGGTGTAGTATCTGAAATTTCTTAGAGAGAAAAAATTCACTAGTTGCTTATGGATATTATTAGCTATCAATTGATAAAAACTAATACAGACTGAAATACAAGACTCTGACTTACAAAAGGTCAAAATAAAATTGAGCATCACTTCAACTACATATTTTTCATTGTCTAGACCTAAAACTTTACTCAATAGGGAGCAATTCCATTGGACTTCAATAACCATTATATTCATATTCATTGCAAAGACAGACTCTCTAAAAAATGTTTGGGTTTGACAATTGTCTATAAAAATAGGTTTCAAACCTCTTATGGACATTCTCTATATACACTAATTAGCTTATCTTCGTTGAAAGGTTCATAAATTGCAGAAAAGGACTCTGGTATTTTGAGGGACTCTCGAATTGACATAATTTCTACCCTACACATGACCTTAGACCTGTGTTTATTCACAACGACTCTTTCTTCATGGGATTATTGTTCAATGCACAAATCTATAAATTCGGGAAAAGGGAAAGTGATTTCGAAAGAATAAGGGACTGTTGTGGCCTAGATTGCTTCAAGGAATGGTATACACCTTCCTAATTTCTTGGATAGGTTTCTTTTGGATGCAGATATGGTAGAAATGGTGATTTCTGTATCAAATATGTCTGAATCTCGGTCAATTAGGGCTTCTTCATTCACCAAAGGATCTTGTTCGGTTACTAGGGTTATGATAGTATCTATGGTTGTGATGAAAAATTCCTAGAGACAAGTGGAGATGGCATGCAATTGGTGTACTACTGAGTTGGAATTGAAAAATGGTGGTCACACCAAGGTTTTAATGGTCCAACATTCAAAATAAAATAAAATAAACGATCCACCGCTCTTTTATAATTTTTCTCTTTTTGGGGGAATGAGAAAGTGGTTTGGGGCAACACACTTTTCACCCTGAAATGCACCTGGTGGCACCACGTACCCCTGAATGAAAACCATAGTTTAAATTTCAGGTCCACTCTCCAAAATTAACCCCCGTGCAGTTTCTCCCCCCGAAATCATCCTCGACCATTGATATTGAGATTTCACGATCTACAATGCATTGGGCCTCATCAGCTTAGTTCTCTTATCATATTTATCCTATTCCTAGAATATTGATCCACTTCCCTACTTTATCGGGCTTCCAAACTGGTTTAGGATCCCGCTAGGTTCTGAAATCTTGATTTCACAAAAAAAAAAAATTAATGTTGACTAACATGGGCTCCAACTGGGGATGATATCCTCCCAATGAGGTAACAAATAACAAAAGACCAAGTTCCCATCAATTGGTATTTATTTCACTCATGCAACTAAATTGATGAACATCTTATTCAAAAAAATTCATTGACATAACTCAAATTATACTCAACATAAAATTAGGGCCTTTACTTCAGGCTTCAATTTTTGTTGATTTGATTTCAATTGCCTCAACTGAAAAAAAAAAATGGTTTTATACAATGAAATGGAACGGGTGAAAATTTCTTTAATTGAGGTAATGGTTGAGAAACCTGCCATTCATAGGTCCTCCGCCAAGGACATCTCCATTATGTTCATGTAGTAGATAGGCATTATTTCCATGGTATGCCACAATTTTGAATGGTCCCATCCATAGATGGTCGAATTTTCCATTATTTCCTCTGTCTTCAATCCTGGCATCCCATTTCAACACCAAATCCCCTAATTTGAAATCATCCTCCTTAGTATGTCTATCAAAATAATTTTTAATCCTATCTTGGTGTAGTTGAGAGTTGTTTAAGGCTTTCTCTCTTATTTGTTGAACATTGATTAGTTCATTTGTCCTCCTTTGAGTGGCATCGGGTTCATCATCTTTCTCATGTACCAATCTCATCACTGGAAATCCTAATGAAGTAGGAAAAATTTGCTCTGTGCCATACACAGTTTGGAAGGGTGAAGTAGAAATAAACCTTTTAGTAATCATATTGTCATCCCAAAGTGCATGTATAAGCTTCTTGTGCCAATCTTTTTTGTTATCTTGCAACTGTTTCTTGATAATTCTGGTCAAAATTTTATTGGATGACTCAGCCAAACCTTTACCTTGAGGGTAATAAGTAGTGGAATGGCCAAGAGTTATATTGTAATCACTGCAAAAATTTTCCATCCTTTTGGACTTGAATGTTGTTGCATTGTCTACAATGACTTTGATGGAACAACCAAATCTAGAAAAAATATTGTTTTCCAAAAACTAAATGAAAATAGTATCTATGGCTTCCCTTGTAGGGACTGCTTCAATCCACTTGGTGAAGTAATATGTGGTTGTCAGTATCCACTTGTGTTGAGTTGAGGATTGTGGATTAATTTCTCCTATGAAATCAAGGCCCCATTTTCTAAAGGTGCTTCAACAGAGATAGGTTTCAAGGGAAAATGTTGCAGTTTCCTCTTTCCATAAAAAAAATGGCATTCATGACAGCTTGAAATTTCTTTGTAAACATAAGAAAAAATGCTAGTCCAATAGAAACCTTCCCTCAATATTTTGTTCATAGTAGTTTTCAAATAATTGTTCCCTCCAAAATCACCCTTATGAAATTCTCGGATGGTGTTTTCTACCTCTTCATCCAACAAGCAACTTAGCAAGATCCTACCTGGATCCTTCCAATACTGATGCAGAGCGGGGGTGCTCCTACACCTTAGGCTCACCCTCTTGCAGGATCGCTCTGTTCCTCTCCCTTCGAGCCGAAGCAGCTCCTTAGATTCCCTACTGGAATCGCTGCTGTGAAAATCCCAGTCCACAGGTCCTTCTCATTCACCGCACGGCCTTCAGCACTTGACCGTGGTTATCCCGACTCTCTATCGGGGTTCGGGGTTTCACAGTTCTTGCTATCGAGAACTTCTTACCTCTCTATTCCCCGATTCACGATCATCTCCTTCCCTGGCTATGCTCTTTGGTCCATGCGACCATTCCTCATACGATCGTAGTCTTATCCCTCCATCGGGGTTTCCCATTCTAATTTCCCGATGAGTTCTTCTGTGTGCTAGCACTCCCAGCTAGGCCATGGCCCATACGACCACCTCTGATATGACCTCAGTCAAATAGCGTCCCATCGGGGTTCGGAGTTCGCAAGTTTGCAATGCAAAGTTTTTACCACCACAGAATCCCCGATATGTCGATCCCCGATGCGACAGTAGATCTCTAACAGCTGGCCTCCACTACACCACCGCCCTCTGTCGTTGCTGTGTTGACAGTTGTACCCCACTCATCAGGGTTTCGCGTTTCGCGATTTCACCATGCACGAAACACTCGTTCCCGGGACTCCCGATATCCCGATTGACTCCAACCGCCGATGGGTTGACTTTCCTTGTCGACCCTTTCTCCGATGGCGCCGATCTCCTCCACGCATCCCTTCTCTAATGGATGGTCTCAATTAACTCTTGTGGTTTCGGGACTTTCGATGTCCTAAATTCCTCGTCCTCGAGAACTACGATTCTCCAAATACTGATATCCCGATCCTTCGATGGATTCCTGCCACCTGTCCACTGAACGGATGGTCCAGATTATATCGTTGTTTCGATACCTGAGTGGTCCCGATGCCTAGTATCCTGGATCTCTGATACGGACGATCGTGTGAAACGTGTCCCTCCTCAGATGGACGACTCAGATTATATCGGGGTTTTCACCTGGGATTTCCCCGATCTCGTGTCCACGGGAATGCTGATTTTCCGATGCGTCAAACGCCGATGGTGTTGGATCTCTGCCACGTGCCCTTCCGCCAACGGATGGTCCAAATCCCGTCGGGATTTCGCGGCTTACACTATCCCGGTTCTCACGACCTCGAGAACTCCGATTTCCCGATGGTCGATATCCCGACTGCTAAACCCTGTGCAGTTTCTGCTGATATGACGGCTGACAAGATTTTGGTCTGAGGTCTGACGGCTCAGATCTCTTCTCCTGTGCATTCCTCCTCCTGAGGCTAAACCATGCGCTACTTCTCCCGATCCAACAGATGACGGGATTTCTTCTTGAGATCCGACGGCTATCGGTCCTCCTCTCCTATACGCTCCTCCTGAGCTCCTCCTGGACGTGGAAATCCAACGGTGCAGATATTCTTTCCCTGTCGATCTGACGGTTGCTGTGCTCCCTTGGGATTCCTGTGTTTTCTTCCCAGACTTGGAAGAATTCTTCGTTCCCAAAGGCTTGGACCTTTACGTTTCTTCTCCTTTGCGAACCCTCACTTGAGTCTCGCTAATACGCGTAAAAGCGTTGCCCTTCCTAAGCTTCTGTCCTCGAATCCTCAATGGATTCCTTGACTCCTGCGCTCCTGCAGAGTCTCTACGCACACACGGTGTTGTCTCTCCTGAGCTTCAACGAATACTCAGACCCCTTGGGGGATTTTGTCTTCCTTCTCCCTCTGATGGAGAATATGGATGCCCCTTGCTATCCTTCTGCTCAAGTGACCTTTCGCCGAGTCTCCTGGGTATCCAGTAACCCAGTGAAAGCTACCTCAGTGGATGCTTCCTTCAGCTTCAGAACTCAAAGAGTTCTGTTCACCTCGTGTCTGTCTACAACCTTCCTCAGTTCCCTCCTGGCGGAGTCTCTTCTCCCACAGAAAATTCAGTAGTTCTGGGTTCCTATTCACCTTTTCCACCTGCTCAATGCTCTCCTAGAAGAACTCCTCAGAATCCTTAGTGATTCTGGTATTCCCTTAAGAACTCATAGCAGAGTTCTTTCTCTCTGTGCACCACTGTACACGCGCTCAATGCCCACTTGGCAGAGCCTCTCACAAAATCCTCAGTGATTATGTTAGCAACTGTGTCTCAGCTACACAGCCCTGTCTCTTGAGGTGTTCATCAACCTCAAAGGTCTTCTTCCTGAGTTGTTGACTTCAGTTTGTGCCTCAGCACGTCTCTGTCTGACTCCTCACGAGTTCAGAAGTGCATCCTCTGTGCACGGCTATCAGAACCTCAACGTTCTGTCACACCCTCCCGGTATGAAGCCTCAAAGACCCTCAACCTGAAATCAAACACACTCCCTGCAATGGCATGATAACAACACACCCACATACAGCATATACATGGAACACACATAGACATCCATTCAACACAGATCATGTGCAGAAAAACTATTGTTTGTATTAAATAATGGAAAATGCCTGTATATTTTACAATGGTGTTCCTGAGCTCTCCCTAACTCTTCAACTCAACCATTATTTTTTCTAAAATGAGATCTCAGATCTCTTTTACCTGAGGTGCTCATCGAACGCTTCCCTCCAGGATTTACCTACTCTAATTAATTTACAATCAATGGTTGTCTAGTCTGCTATCCAGAACTAGATCTCAGCAGATCTACAATAAATGCCTATCTTATCTACAGCCTGCGCAAAGGCATGGCTTTCCTGGCTCACCAGCCTAAGACATTAAATTACATTGAATTTCAAATTCAAAATGAGGCTGCGCCTCCCTTCAGCTTTTGAATGCGTGTGCGCTGACGTGGCTGGTTGGCTGCATGGAGAGATGCTCCTGCATCAAATACACAGCTTGGTTTAGAATGCAAAATTTTGTTGCTTTTAGTTTCAAAAACCTCGCCTTGGTTTTGCTAAATTTAGGAGGAGCCTGTAAATTATTCAACACATAAATAATATCAACATACCATGTGGACTCATGGAATTTTTTATATACCAGAGGGGTATTTTCCTCTACTTAATTTTTTGAAATCAGCAATGAAATTAATTCCCAAGAGTTCACAATTTGACTGTGCCATCAAGTTTGAAAGTCCCTGCCCCTTTATCAACTTTGTAGGTTTAATATCAAGGTCATACTCTAGCAACATAGCTATCCACTTACCCCTTTTACCCTCAGGATCAAGCCGAGTCAAAATGTCCTTCACATAAATGTTAGGCACATAAGCGACAGTATGAGAATGCAAGATATAAACTCTAAAATCCTTTACGGACTTGACCAATGCATAAGCTTGTTTTTCCATGATATAATAATTTAATGGGAAATCTCTCAATGTCTTCTTGTAGTATGCTATGGGCCTCTCAAAATTATGTTCATCCTTTCGTAATAAAACACCATAAATGGTGTGTTCTGAGGAAAAGGAGAACAATATAAAGTCCTTTGCAAAATTGGGATTGGCCAACAATGGGGCTTCAAGAGTCCACTTTATCTCACTTCCCTTTTTGAGCATTTTATTAATATGATTTATGATTTCATCCAGGCTAGGGATGAATCTCCTCAGAAAATTTACTTTCCTTAAGAAAGATTGCACTTCTTTCTTTCTTCTAGGTGTGCCAATTTTAAGGATCCCCTCAACTCTGTTGGGGTCTATCTTTATTCCCTCCTTTGAAATAATGTGAACACAGAACTTTCCTTCTTCCATGCCAAAACTAGACTTCTTGGGGTTTAATGAAGTTCCAAACTTCCTACATTTTTTAAAATCCCTCCTTAAATGTTAAAATGTTCTTCATTAGAAACTGAATATACAGTGATATCATCTAAGTAAAAAACAATAAATTTATCTTTCTCATCAACAAAGGCTATATCCATAGCCCTTTTAAAATTTTCTCCTACGTTCATGATCCCAAAAGGAATTTTTGCATACATGAAGGCGCCCCATGTTGTTGTAAAGGAAGTCTTTTCTTGATCATTAGGGTTCAATATGATTTGATTGTACCCAGAGAAACCATCCACCATTGATATTTTTTTCAAAACCAACCACCTTATGAAAAATTTGATCGATATTAGGTAGTAGTTAATTGTCCTTGAGAGATACCCTGTTCATAATTCTAAAGTCTACACATAATCGGATCTCTCCACCTTTCTTTTTCACAGGTATCAAAT
Organism: Picea engelmannii; assembly: GCA_009831015.1. Classification (NCBI taxonomy): domain Eukaryota; kingdom Viridiplantae; phylum Streptophyta; class Pinopsida; order Pinales; family Pinaceae; genus Picea; species Picea engelmannii. The sequence goes on from ML793574.1 coordinate 97,210, forward strand.
TTTCCACCCACTTAGAAAATCTCAGAGACACTATTATCTTGGCTTCAAACAATTTTTTTATCTTCTTTTCAATCAAGGGCAACAACAAAGGGTTAATTATTCTTAATTTATTCTTGAAAGGTTTATGATCCTCCTTGATTGGAATCACATGTTGAATCACCTTAGTATCATCAACCTTTAGCGCTTCATAACTCCATGCAAACATCAAGAAATTATTTCATTAAATTGAAATACATTTGCTTGACCTCTAGGATAAGTGTCTTGGATATCTTGATGATATTGGGATCTTCTTGAGTCCCAATGTTGTTGTCTTCAACATATCCATCATTTACAATAATTTTAGGACTCTTGGCAACATCATTGTTGTCAAAGAGTTTTTCTAATGGGACGAGGACTTTGGGAATGATGTTATTTTTTGATTGCATTATATCCTTACCAGTAATATGATTCTTGAAATAGACATCATTTGAGAACACAACTACATCTTCTTCTTCACAACAATATTCCTCATCAATGTTCAAATTTGCAAATTCATCATCCATCTTAAAGAAACTTTCTATTTGTTTTTCATCTTCAAAAACCTTCCAGTACTTAATATTATCAAGCAATGTTGGCATGTGTTTGACCTCAATCTCATATCCTCTTTTAGGAAAAAATGGAATTTTGAAAACTGAGGCTGAAGTAGCTATAGCATCAACAATTTGATTCTTCCCCCTTGGACTCACTAAGAGACTATATTCTGAAAATTCTTCAAGAAGGTCAAGAACTATGTTCCTATATACTCATAATCTAGGATGCTTTTCTTGATATATACCTTTTACTTGATTTATAATCAAATTGGAAACTCAATGTACAACTATCATTATGTCACCCATTTATTTCAAAGACTTCAATTCCGACACTAATGCCTCATATTCAACCATGTTATTTGTGCAAACAAAAACAAGGATGATGTTCTCTAAAATTTATTAATTAAAAAGTGAATTAAATGTGAAAAAGGATGGTGTCTGGAAGAAAAATTCTCTAAATCAATTGGTAAAGAGGAAAAGAGGATCATGACTGGTATGTGTAAAGTTATGCAGCCATAATTTATTTGACTGATTTTTCTTGTGGGAGTTGGGATACCCAGCTTGAAAAATAAAGTGGTAGCTCGAACTTGCGAGGCGAGTTGGGAGATAGATTTTTCTCTGGTTTTTTGTGCATGGCCCATTTGAAGCTCAAGAGGCTAAGGGGGAAGAAGAATACCCCTAGAATTGGTTGGGAGGTACCAGTCAGGTCTTAAACTTAGCAAGCGAGAGACAGGAGGGAGTGTAAGCATGAAATAAAAATTTGGGATTCTTCATCTCCGGTTATGGTAATCCTAAACTGAGATTGTTCTCATTAAGTTTTAATTTAAAATGTAGTTTAATTTTGTTGCACATGCATTTCTAGGAAATTTTATTCAAGGTTTTATATTTTTATTGAGATTTAATTAAGCATGTCGTTGTGGTACTCTGTCTTTTTATTCATTTCTCCATGAGAAATTTTCCCAGCATTATGCTTTCATCATTGCATTATTTTTTTGTTTTCTCCCTAGAAAAACCCTTGCCTTGAAATTTAATGGATTGATCCTTTCTTATCTAACTCATTTCCTCCTTGGTGAAACCCATGCTCTGAATCGTTTGTTACATCTGTGTTTTAATGGCACCTTCACCCATTAAATTTTATCTCTTCTCCCAAAATCGATTTCTCCCAGCCCAACGATGGGTTAGTTCCAAATCTCGTGTTGGAAAGCCTCTTGGCATTTCTTCCTCTCTGGGCTTTTCCTTCATTCACAATAATTTTGGACATAATCTCTCTCCGTGATTTTATTTTTTCACAACAATGTTTTGGGCATAAACTCTCTGCGTTTTTCCTTCATTCAAAACATTTTTCTTGGCATAATCTTCCTCTGCATTTGATTTCCCTCCATTTTTATTTTTTATAATTATGGGATTTTTCTCTACGAGTTGGAGACCCAGGGTACTTTTGTCACCCCTCTCTCTCTACCCATTGAAAACCTTCATATTTCTTTGCAATTTCATGCTTACACCCAATGAATTTGGGAGCCTCTTCAAGATTTTAAAACCTTTTTCTTTCCTTTGAAATTTCATGCTAACACCCAATGACTTTTGAACCCTCTTCAAGAATCTAAAACGTTTTTCTTTCCTCTGCAATTTTGTGCTTACACCCAGCGAATTTGGGAGCCTCTTCCACATTTTAAATTTTTTTTCTTTCCTCTATAATTTCATGCTTACACCCAGAGACTTTGGGAGCCTCTTCCATATTTTAAATTTTTTTTATTTCCTCTAGAATTTCATGCATTACTTACCCAAAAAATTCAAGCATCCCTTACCATGCAATTGAACCCTTTTTGTCTTCTCAACATTTGAATTATCTTCCCAACATTTTGGGTATCCTCTTACCTCTACGTGAAGAGTAATACCTCAGCACTTGTAATAAAATTCTAAATGCCTACCTTATATTCCTTTTCACAAGGATGAAAACTCTTTCAGATGTACTACTAGTTATTTTCTTGAAGTTTTTCTTTTACAAATTGTTACTGTAATTATGTTGATTAATATGACTACACGATAACCAATTACCCATATGGAGACTCTCACCCAACCTGGTTTATACGACAACTTGTTCTCTTCAAGCAACCTACCTTACTATATATAAATGTTACACTAGTAACCTTAGCCTTACCCTAATTATCAGAGTATGCATTGTTATGTAAGTACATATTCATCTTGTATTATAAATATATTAGTTGATTTTAGATTTTCAATGTTTTATGTAAGTACACATTTAATTGAAGTAAGACTCCTAAAATCAATGGAATACATGAACTTCAGTCTACGGTTTTAGCCTTCAACCTTCCGATATTAAGCACATAATTTACTTCCATTATGTATTGACCCAAATCCCTTATCTTGAATCAATGGATGGAATAACACTAGTGATGATTGCAGGCATTAGACATTAGACTTTTGCGCAATAAATGCTAATTTAATGAAAGATTGATCTAGGTAATAGACCTCTTGTGTGCAATAAATTATAATGTAAGGAATAGTTTTTGTAGACATTAGATATCTTGCGCAAAATAAATTATAGTATAATGTATGTTGATTTAACAAATATTAATTGTGCCATTAAATTTGTTAATGTATGATGGATTAATAACTAGATTACTATTGCGCCATTGAATATTGATGATACATGATTGAATTAGAATTTGGTTACTATTTCTCCTTTAAATATTGTTGAAGTATGGTTGATTTATTAATTATATTATCTTGCTCCTTTTGGAATAAAGTCGATATCTCATGCATCTTTAATTATTGATGTGTAAATGATGGATTAATTGAATCAATGTTCGCATGCAATTGAATAATGTGATGTATGACTAGTTGAGGAATTAGACTCCTTGTGTGCACTAAAATATAATGTAATGTATGATGTTTAGATGTTGGAATTATCACATGAATGGAATTTAATGTCATGAATGAAGGTTTAGATATTTTTCTTCTTGCGCAAATTGAAAATTTATTATCACAGATGATTGTATATTGTGATTGGGATTGTGCATCGAATATAACTGATAATTGATATTATGCCTTAGATTTAATGTGGAATATGAGGTGTTATGTGAATGATTACTCACGCGCCATGTTCAATTGTTTATTAGGATTGATGGATTGATGAAATTTATTATTGTTGATGTTCTTTATTTAGCATAGTTAGTTTGGACTTGATTGTGTTAGTGGGATGTAGACACCTCATTGTTCCTCAGAATAGTCACCAACCTTGAGACCTTAAATGGTTAAAATCAATTGGAACCTGGGCTTGAGCATTGCTTATGTGTCCTAGAGGTCCTAACCTTGCAATTTAGGTTGGGAGGGTAGTCATTTTATAATTTGTATCTGATTGAATGTTGTAATTTTCTTCAAGATTTTATGATGTGCTAATATGCTATGTTATTTATGTTTATGTGTCACTATCCTTCATTGACAAGTTGATTGCTTCGTTAGTGATTTCCTTGATGAGTAACGAGTATTGCTTTAATTCTGATGTTGTGAATAGGCACTATCATGATCATGTTTTGATGTTAATTTCTTAATGCAAAAAAATAATAATTACTTTTTGTGCTTCGACTTTTCTTAGGCGTAATAGAGGGATGTTACAATTTTTTGGAAAGACTTCTAGGTATGGGTTTCTTGACATACAAGGTTCAATATTATATCATTTATTGGTACCTTTGTAAAGGGTGTGTCGCACCTGCATTTGCAATGAAACCTTTTTCCAAGCACTTGTCATTTAATTTATTAATGTCTGAACATTTAGTACTATATGCAAGAGAAAGTAAAGAGTGTCGCAATGCCACTTGAAGCTAGGAACACATTGAGTGGCATAGAAAATGGAAATTAAAAGACACGACAAGTGAATTCCCTCAAAAAATTAGACATTTATTAGTTATGTTCTTAGAAGTTCTTTGAATTTTATGGAGTATCATTTTATTTCTCTCAGGACCATAGAGTGAACATATGGAAGGATAATGATTAGATTTTATCTTTTTCCAGCTACAACACCTCTAGTTTTTTATCCCCTTATTCCCATGAAATGAGTTACAATCCCTTCTTGGGTCAATGAACCCAAAAACCCAAAACATGAGAATACAGAAGGTAGAGAAGAGTGGAAAGTGGTAAGTATAAGAGGGAATAGTGTTAACACCTAGTAAATCCTTCTATAACTGATTTAGAAGGATAACAAGGTAATGTGTTCAACCTACTTGCAGGATGGAAGCTATCCCTTCCAAACCTAGAGAGGGATCTCTCTTACAATCTCAACCCTCCAATGTCATTTCAAAGGCTGGTTGTATTTCTTAGGCAATGAATAGATCTTATGTGGGTATAATAAAGATTTTTAGAATGTTTCTTTTTTAAAAGGGTTTGGTAATCTATGAAGACCACAATTCATTGGGAATGGAGTCAAAGGATTGAAACTATCAAGAAATGTAAATGTCTTGGTAATAGGGTTCAAATGTGCAAAGGGAAGATTGTTGATGCTTTTTAGCTTAGGGAAAATATGAGATGATGGTATAAAGGGGAAAAATAGTCCACCTATCTAGAGCATATAATAAGAATGAATTCCAGTGAAGCTTTATAGGATTGGTAGAGTGCATGGCCCTATGTCCTTGGAGCACCTAACAAGGGTGAATTCCAACAGATATATTTTGAGCAAACACTGGAATAATTAATACAATATGGAAACTAATATAAGTTTACAATAAACGCAGAAAGAAAATAACACAGATAGACATCAACACATGAATATCTGTAATACAAAACCTGACTCTTGCATTAACATCGATATTCTTCAAAGGAAACAAAATCAGTAGAAATGAATTGTATCCTCGAAAGTTCCACCATTCGAACTTGGAAAAAAATTATATCAAATTTAAAGAGTGGATCAACAAGAAAGAAAAAGAAAGAGGGAAACATTCTAACTCTAGATCAATAGTCATCCATTGGGGATGGAGTCAACACCACTCTGCATATCAAAGGTACTCAAGGTACCTATCTGAAAAAAAGAGTTATAATTGATGGATGAAGGTATAAGGAGGATAAAAAAAAGAAAAAAAATCATTAAGAAAAGATACTCTCTACTAAAACGACCCAAATATTATTATAATAGAAATCATGCAAGGAGGCAATCGCTACAACTCATGAATATCCTGCTCATGAAAAAACATTGATCTTCAACACCTGTAATTCTATTCAAGGAAAATGACAAGAAGAAATGATAATGAAAGAACAAAAAGTTTGATAAACAATTTAAGTGAATCTCTAATGGAATAAAAAAATAATTACAACAGACCCTCAGGCCTACAGTTGTGAAACTAGACTACTCTTCCAGCTCTACCCTCTCTTGGATCATCAATCCAACCCTCCTTTCCTCTTGTACAATGGATATATAGCAATATAGGTCCTTTCCATATCACCAATTCAAACTCCAACCCCTTTCCCAAAATAGAAACAACTACAAATAGAAATTGACACGTTTTAACTGACTTCCTGCTTTTCAGGAGGTGGAGTTCTGAAAACCAGGCTTCAAAATTCCACTTTTAATTCTCAAAATATAACAGTTGTGTAAAATCTAAGAACATTTTTTGTACATAATCTTGTTCTAAAGAAAAATCCCTACGGTTTCTCGAAATTCATCTCTAGTTTCCCATAATATGTGTCGCAAAAACATGTCTCAAATAGGAAATCATGAAAACTTAAAAAATAGGGCTCAAAGATTCCTTCGAATATCCCAGTCTGTGACACCTGTGTGAAAAATGAAAGAGGTTAATGTTATTGGGTCCTTTCTTGACAACAAAGTCGTTGGGATTTGTAAAATTCATCTTGGTTCACTTGAAAATCCTCATGGAAGTCAATTGGTCAAAAATACCAATTCAACAGTCCTAGAACTGAGTTTTAGTAGCACCTTTTGTAGTGCATTTCATAGCACCTTTCTAAATTCGTAGTACCTAAGCTAGTTCATAACACCAAAGGAAAATCAAGTAGCCAAACCTTTCCTGACCTCCAAACAAGACAAAAAATCTCATGGAGTACCTAATGGCTATGTGGTTGATACTGGTAATTTTGAATTTTCACCAGGATCCTTGCAACCTATCCAACCTGCAACCCTCTTCCTTAACTAGTTCACAACTCCAACTCAACTATAGCTTTCATACTCCGAGGAGGATGTTAATTGATGGTTTGAAATAATACTGGTGTTGAAACAAACCTTGAATTTTTTATTTTTAAGGATAAAAGATTTGTATTTTTTGAGTCTTTGTTTTTTTCAAATTTCCTAAAACAAGAATTTCATCGCCAATGAATTCACAATGCCTTTTATTGTTTACTTTCGGACAAAGAAGGGAAAAAATCTAAACAAAATTAAGTTTTTCAACACTATTTGAAACAATCTCTTAAGTGGGCAGTTATTTAAAAATTAAAGAATTTTAATTTAAACTGAAAATCGGGATTCAGAGTTTTGCGCAAACAAATGTTTAACGCAAATCGAATTGCGAATTCCCGATCCCTGATTTCCCGATATTTTAAAATTTAATTAAAAACATAATTTACTTAATTCAGAATTAAAAAAGGGTTTAAACATTAAGTTAATTACATCGTGAAATCGGGATTCACGGTTTTGTAAGAGAAAATAATCTTGTCATCGTGTTTCCCGATTTCCTGATTCCACGATACATTTAATCCTTAATTAAAGTTTTGAATAAATATAATTACCGCTAAGAATGATTAAGAGTTAATTAATTACATCACGATATCGAGATTCGCGGTTTTGTGAGAAGCATGTTTCATGTCATCAGATTTCTCGAAATCCTGATCCCCGATTTTCCGATTAATGAAATCTCGAAAAGGTCTAATCTTGATTAATTAAGATTTTAAAAACGTTTTAATTTAAAATAATACATCGTGATTTCGGCAATCAGAGTTCTTCGATGAAATTTTTCCTTGACATCAAAAGTGTCGAAACTCTGAAAAGCAGGTTTTCGAATTTAATTCAAGATTAACGCTAATTAATCATCCTTCTAAACAAGGATTAAAGTTAAACTCTCTTCAAATTTCTTTAAAACATCATTCTCCGATTTAGTAAATTTCTATTATATTTGAAAACACCGAGAAAGCATAAGTACAAACATTAAATGCATATCTTTGGAAATATCTTTTGCATTTAAGATCCTTAACTTCATAACAGAGGTACAAATCTCAATGTTTTTATGATATATTCGAAGTAAACCTTTGAAACATCTATATTATCATTTCAAAGCTAAATTACTCTCTGTTATAGGTTTTCAAGTTAAAGACGGAGCTATGGCACCCAAAAAGGATTCGAAGAAAAATGAAGATCAACCAGAAGGTGATATTATCTCCAATACTACTGCATCCGGAGTACACTCTGTTAAATCATGGACTGGAATTTTTGAAAAACTGGAGGATGAGCTTAAATATGCAGCCACTGATTCGGAAAATCACCTCCGAGATATTGCCGAGTCTGAGCTTCATGAAGTTGCTGCACATCTGAGACTTGTGTCATATACCAATATGATCGCCTGGGCTTTGGATAACATAGATGTCCCGACCAGAAGCATTCTAAACAAGCAAGGAGCTGTCATCGGCTCATTCAAACCTGAACATATTCAAGTAATGTATAATCTCTCACCCAATTATAGACACACTTTTAATTCTGAGTTTTTAGCCGAGTTTCAAAGGAAAGAGTGCATTGAAGCTGGCCAAACATACCCTGACATGATAAGAGGATGGGCCAGAGATGAAAACAATTTTAGGGTCGATTTACATGGAATTTATGCCACAGCTTCCTTAAACGAATATATGGTGTATGTAGCAATGATGTTATGTAGACTTTTCGGAATAAAGGATCCTTGTCACTTTAATGCAGACTGGACACCTTTCCTAGAGGAAGTTTCAAAGGGACGTAGTTTTAATTGGCACAAAATTTTGTCAGATAACCTTACATCAGAGGTTGTGAATTATAAAGCAGCTAGGTCAAAAAGACAACCAGTGTCTTTTTATATGTCAGCTTATATCATGGATTCCATTTGTTTTATGACTCCTTTCCCATTAATGAATTGGATTTGGAATATTTCTTTCCCAGAACCTGTTCATATATACCACTCAGCTCTCTAGGAAGAAAATGCAAAAAATGTTTTTTATGAGGTTTGTCATTATGTAATTATCCCTCTGCACAAAATATTCTTTGGATGCGAACCTCCTTGCATTTCTAATACCATTATAGAAAACCTCAAGTCAGTTGCTGACTGGTTCATTGAAGAAAATTTTTCCTATGTTAGGGTTTATGGTTGTTCCATTCTGCCTCACGCACTCCCAAAAATTCTACCAGACAGGTTGATATGCATAGAAGTGTCTTATCAGTTAGTCAAGGGTGGTATTGGGTTGGAATTAAAAGCTCAACAGAAAAAAGCATGGCCATCTTTTCCTGTTTATATCGGAAAATTCATTTTATTAAACTTAGGCCATTCTAATTCAGAGGCCGAGTCATTGGACGAAGTGAAATTAGCAAGCATAGAGCACAGGAAACACGACCCTTACCAGATAATCAGTCGATATTACATACAATGTAATTTAAAAGCATATGAACATGAAATTTCAGTTTATGATGATGTTTTCAAAAATGTTAAGTCTTATGAGGAAGTGCAGAATAGAGTGCAAACCTTGTCACCTGACACATAGGTGGGGTTAGCATATTTTCAAAGACATAGACGGAGCTGCCTTCCAAATATTTTACAAGGTGAAATGTTGACTTCGTTGCCAGAGAAAGAAACAACTCCTCTAGGGTTTGAAACTGATATTCAGGATAAGTCAAGTGACAAAGATAAGCTGAAAGATCCTGAAGTAACTCCTTAGAATACAAAGGGTTCTCAGACCAAAGAACCAAAGATAGAAAATGGAAAAGGAATAGAAACAAGTCCAATAGTTCTGGATGATCTTTTAGAAAATGTTGGAGGAACGACTTCAAAGGAACTTGGCAGTCCTATTACAGCATTGACTCTGCTACAGTCTACTTTTAGAACCCCTCATGAAGGAGTTCTATATGTAAGTGACCTAGAGCCAATCTCTAGAGATGAAATACCCTCATCTGATTATTTTTTCAGTAAAAAATGAAGAGTTGTCTTGAAACATGAAATTCATCCTATAGGAGAAAGAATGATCAAAAGACATAAAATTATCATTGATGGAAAGAAACTCAATGAAGGAGAATTTTCGACAGAGTTAGTAGGAACCATGGGTGCTATAGCATCAACTAACATGTATTCTGTAAGAAATCTAACCACTATGCTTGAGCAAAAGGATCGGGAAATAATGCAGTTGCGGGACAGATTAAAGGAAAATGAAAGAATTATTGGTTGGGGAATACAAAAGGGTCTAGAACAAGCTAGACTCAAAGACATCCAAGAAATCCAAAAGTTGAATAAAAATTTGGATGAGGCAAAACACATGATACAGGTTACTCAAGAACAAGTGAAAAAGTTGGGCGATGAAAATAAATGTTTGCAAGATAAGATTATTTCAATTACTAATCAAGTAATTGAAATTTATCATTTTAGGACGCAAGCATCAAAGATATATGCAAACATAGAAGAAGAAGAACATAAAATATTATGTAATCTGGAAATCATTCAGAACTATTTTCATGAGTCAAATAGGTCTATGGAAAAGGTAGTTCAGAAAGAAAGAGAAGCTAAAGCAGCAAGGAATTCTTTTCAAAAGGTAATAAATTCTTTACAAAAAGAAGAAATTGGAAAAACCCAGAAACTACCCATTTCGGAACAGGTAAAAGGAGATATAATGATAAAAGTTTTGGAATCAAAATTGGCAGAATATAAAGGAATTACAAAAGGAATTAATGAAGATTGTCAAAGGATTTTCAATCTTATTTAAAAAGATTCAGTAAATATCGGGACAGATGTTTTTTCTGAGTTATTGGGAGAAGTCAACATTGCCATGTATCAGCTGAAGTCAAAAGAAGAACTTGAAGAAAGGAAATAAAAAATTTCAAATATTAAATCAGTCAACATTACAGAAATAGATAAGTGGATGATAGCTTCAAGTTCAAAGTTGGAAAAGATTAAATTCACAGAGAAAACAATAGAAAGCCAGTTGCCAGGCTTACAGAGAAGATTTTTCTCTTTTGAAGCAAATGAAGTACCTGAGGCTCCTAGGGTTTTGGTAAACCTTTTGGGGAAATATGTTCAATGTGTTGGAGCAGAGAAATAAAGTTCATCGGCGCAAATTTAAAATTTTGTAAATATTTTTATTTTTAGAATTTTGAAACAAATTGTAAACGGTTGACATTAGTTTATGTAACCATAATATTAGGAGGTTGGTTAGTTACCAACGAAAAAACTTTGATAGAAAGGTATAAATATATTTTCAAAAGTCTGAAAAGAGGCTTCAGAAATTTTGGGAGAAGGCCAATTTTTGTAATATCAGCTTTGAAGTTCATCGGAATATAAACCGCAAACAAGATTCTGGATCCTGCAATTTTGTGACTATGTTTCTTCCCCTGTTTATCATGCTTTGTAAAATCTTCCTCTTAATGTGTGTTTCTAACAAGTAAATCAATTTGAAGTTATATACATTGTTGTTTATTGTTTCAGATTGGTTTGGATGTTGAATGTATTACAGTCTTTCCTCTGAAATTACTTTAGTAATTTTAAGACCTGTAAACCTTCTGTTCCTTAATATTTAATTTTGTTAGAAATATTGTTTTTCTTTCATCATTGTTAATTGAAATATAAGATTCTTTCTGGATAAAATCCTTATATTTCTCTTTATTGTGTTTCATTGTTTACAATTTCAAAATTGTTACAAAACCAGGAAACGACCTTGATTGTGTTTTTACATTACTGTTATAAATTTTAAAGTTGTTTTTATTGATTTCATCTCTGAAAATCTGAAGTAACCAATCGATAAAAAATCCGTTTACAAACCTTTAAAACCCTATCACCCATGAAAGTCCCTAGTGGCAGACAACCTAACGTAGAACCTGGTCTTCAGGATCAAACCAGCATTGCCCTAAGATTATTTAACACTATCTTACAAACAACGACCAATAGGACTAAGTTAGAAAGATCATGGGCTGATATTGAACGTGATATTAGCATCCAAGAGCAACAGGAAGCAAGATAGACACAGTTGAGAAACTGAATCTGATCTAGTCTTTCTTTGTTTCTTTATTTCAAAACCTTCTTATAAAAACCTTTTTCGGATGCCTTGACGGTATGTTTTATAGCCTTAAAACATAAACTTGGGAACAAAAACTGGGAGGTATGCTTAAATGTAGGCTCTGAAAACCATAAATCCTCCTTTACATGATCAATTTTATGTGTTAAGATATGGCTCCACGGGGGATGGAGACCTTCTTATGAGGCAACAAGAACTTAGTAGTTCCAGTTTCCTTATCCATTGGACTATGGATTCATATGGAATGTGAAACCAATCATTTTCAAACCTTCAAGGTATGATAATTACATTTTGTCATATCCTGATATAAAGAGAGAAACTCTACTTATTTATTGAAAACAGAAAACAAATACTTAGATACTCATATTATTCATGCACACTCCTACTCTAATCAACTATATGTTGTTGGATCAAGTAAAGTCATGCTTCCAATGTGACAATACAAGTAACTTCATGACTAAAATAATCCTCTTTCTGCCACTAATTATAAGATAATAACAAAAACATAACCATAGCCATAAAAACTCCTTTAGGAAATCATTCTCACCCACAAGTGCTAGTGATATGATAAAATATGAAAACTTTAGAGAATCTGAAAGATATGAATCTAGTAATATTGTCGTTGGATCTTCAAAACCGAGATCAAAATCATACTTACAGTCTTCTTATTGTTCCATCTTGAAAATAAATGGTCTCTGCAAATTTTGTTCCTCATGATTGCTACAAATTACTTCCATCTATAAATCTGAAAGTTGTGGGATGCCTTCACTGATTTCAAGTGTTATTTGACCAAAAGATATTTAATCCTCATGTTTTATGGATATAGCAATCAAATTTTCAGATTTATAACAATAAAAAAAAATTGTAGTAGGAAAAATTCCATCCTCTTCACTATTCATTTCTATTTCATGTTTGTGGGAAAACATATCATCTTGAAGGAAATTATAAAATTCATGAATATTGTGAGGGGAAATTTGTTTTCTATGTATATCTCCAATATCATCATTCAATTCATATTTCTCACAACAATATTCAAGTAAAAACTCATCTGAAAAATATGTTTTACAGTGTTTCTTGAATATTGTGTCGAAATCGTTCAAGGATGAAATGTTGGAAGGAGGTAATGAGAAATACCATTGACGTGCATCACCATCCAATGTGTGCATGAACATATTCATACATAAATCCTCATGATGTATATCTAATTGATCCATGCACTCATGGAACTTGATGAGATGATCTATTGGATTGTCCTCTTTCTTCTCTCTGAAGATAGGAAGAAAATCTCCCCATTCTGACATATGAGGTACTGGATGTGGGAAACCAAGAAGTGAAGAAAAGTTAAGAGGTGAAAACCTTCTAGCAAAAACAGAAGCAAATGCCTTTGAAATCTCAATATTGTGGAGTCACTACTAGATTTTTCCTTCATGGAGTCACCAGGTAGATGATTATAGTCAACTTTTGTTTCCCTCTCTTGTCTACCATCAAGAGTTGGATCTATGTTGTTCTCCAAGGGAAGATCACTTCATACTTCTTTCCCTCACAACAACACCAAAATTATTAACATTTAGTAAATCCTTCTACGATTGATTCATAAGGGTACCAAGGTAACTTGTTCAACCTACTTCCAGGATGGAAGCTAGCCCTTCCAAACCCAAAGAGGGATCTCTCTTACAATATCTTTGTCCAATTTCATTTCAAAGGCTAGTTGTATCTCACAGGCAATGGATAGATCTTATGTGGGTATAATAAAGGTTTTTAGAATGTTTGTTTTTTGAAATGGTTTGGTAAGTTATGAAGAACACAGTTCATTGGGCACGGAGTCAAATGTACAAAGGAAAGATAGTTGATGCTTCTCAATTGAGGGAAAATATCAGATGATGGTAGAAAGTGGAAAAAAATTCCACCTCACTTGAGCATATAACAAGGATGAATTCTAGTGAAGCTTTAGAGAGATGGTAGAGTGCATGGCCCTATGTCCTTAGAGTACCTAACAAGGGTGCATTCCAACACATATATTTTCACCAAACACTGGAAGAATTAGTACAATATGGAAACTGATATAAGGTCACAATAAATGCAGAAATAAAATAACACGATGATACACATCAACACATGAATCTCTGTAATATAAAAAATTTCTCTTGGATTAACACTGATATGCTTCAAAGGAAAAAATTCCAATTGCAATGAACTGTCTCCTCCAAATTCCAACCATTCGAACCTGGAAATGAAAATGAAATAACAAGAAGTTCGATAAACAATTTAAGTGAATCTCTAATGGCAGACCTTTTACTTGTTGAAATGGAGACCTAATAAAAAAAACAAACCAATGTGCTTATTAAGGTACCCATGTTATTAATATTTTTTCTATAGTGGGAAAACCCTAGTATGGACTACACTAGGGTTATAAAGTGTAGGCAGAGCTAACCATCTAAAGTCTCCTACTTTTAACAACTATCCTGAAAACACCCCACATTCATTTAGAATGTACAAAGTAAAGGGATCTAGTAGTCTTACCTTAAACTCTGCATCCGATCTTGATCCCAATGCGTTTGGTCTCTTCTCGACTGCAAATATCCTCCCAAGGATGACCTGCATTCACCAAAAGATAAACAAGAAACTACAAACATGCATTCTATATATGAACTAATGGGTTAGATGTCATAATAAAATGTAAATTTAACATAAAGATAAAACACATCATATGGTGGGACGACAAAAGTACTTCTTTATATTAATCTCACAAAGTCACTTACAAAACGAGATCGACGACTGCTCCACGAACCCGGTCTTGGGCTCCTCTTCACCAAGATCCAACTACTTCCATGTATCCTTCTTCTCTCACACTTCTCTCTATAGAATAGGCATAGGCTTATGGATGAGGAAAAAGGGGAAGAATAGGGAATTTTGGCTCAAAACTCACAATGTGGTTGCAAATTCTTAGGGCAAGGGGGGATTAGGAAATGGAAAAGTTTCACTACTTTCATGCTTATCCTTGGCATGGGACTCCAACACCTTATTTTATATGCCAAAAAGATAGTTATTCATTTGGGTGATGGGTTGTCAATTGGTTAGGCAACTACCCAAAGGCCCGTATTCCCTTGCAACTTTTTATTTTTTTCAACTTTTGCAGTTATACACGGGTTGTAATGGTACATCTAGCATATGTACATGGGTAGTAGTGATGAATATAGCATACATATGTGGTAAGTAGTGGTGCAGGGTGCATACATATTCAAAAAATCGGTTTTTAAGAAGAGCTATTCAGTATTAGCTTGGAAAAAATAGTAACTAAGATGGCCTATTGTTAGGTATGCATGTCTGGTAAAAATTAGGGTTATAACAGATGCCCCCTAATGTGTGAGGTCAGAATAGCATCTGATGACCGAAATACATTACAAATCTTTACCAATGTATGAAGCAAGTGAGGCCGAGACTAGAGTTCGGGAGGTTCCATCTGCAAAATAACAACTGTATCACTACATCGGGCAGATCCATGTTGTATAACTATTTAAAGTGTAGCCGTGAGGAATAAACAATGGATCTACATCTCAAAATCAAAGATATATGTGTATAGTATCCATCTTCAAGAAGCCAACGACACCTGATGGCTTGATATGAGGTATTCAGAGCTCTAGAAACAACTTCAAGATATTCAAAACTTGGGTAGGAGTGTAATATGAGTGTACAACTTCACTACCAAGAGGTCTTCGACAACTCGTTGTGGAACAGACAAGAGGATCTCAGTGATCACACAGAGAACTTCATTGATTTCGAACAAAGACTTTTATTGGACTTTAAGGATGGTTGGGCATGAGGTTAAGAGAAAAAATGCAGAACAGCCGACTCAAGTTGGGTAAAACTTCCCTTGGATAATAGCATGATGAATGATGAGACTCAGGAAGCATGACATTGACATAAGTTCATGATGCAGGAGGCAACTTAAACTCTCCATATGTTTGGAAGAATAACCAAACAGAGGAGGACACAACTCTATGTTGCAAGAAAAACTTCCTAAGGTCATATTAAATCCCATATCTTGATGAACAAATGGAAGGATGTGCTTTTTCCAAGGGAGACTCATTGTGCTGCCAAAAAAATAAAATAATTTCCCCATCCTCTCTTTGGGGTATATTTGATTTTTTTTGTCTTTTTTAATATTTTGAAAGCTTGAAAAAAATAAAAGAATGATACGTTACAAAGGAGGGATGAGTGTCACAAACATACTAGTTCCAAGCGCGATTCTTAGAGAAAGGAAACATGTCCAGGAAAAGGACACTCAGGAAAATTCCTCCATGGGTCAAGGTGTTAAGATGTAGAGGCAAGTGCTACAAGGATTGCGCATAAGGCATGATTCAAAGGTTTAGTTGAGAGCCACATGGAGTTGACATTAGGCCAAAGATGTAGGAATGCGAATGTGATTAACAAGACACGATGATAACTCCCTTCAATGTAATTTTAAACGATCCCAGAGAAGATAATCTTGGCTGTTTTTCATTTTTAGAGAGTTTGAAAAAGCTCAAAAGAAGACTCTATTGGGGTACCTTTTTCAAAGATAGTCTAGTCGGTTCGAAAAAGGGATAAATTAGCACCAAAAAGACGTCTATTAAAAACCATTTTAACAACTGTGATAAAGACAAGATCACTCAGAAATCTTTTCAATTTTAAGGAGTCTAAAAAGAGCTTAACTATGGACTCCCTACCTTTTTCTAGATTTAGTCTCCTTAGTCCGAAAAAGGTGAAATTTGTTGAGAGGAACTCTCCCGATGAGATGAATCTCCTGAGGTGTAAATTTTTCCTCCTTAATCTATAGGCTAGAAAAAGGGGTAAACTCATGCCAGTGTTGTTTTTCTTAACCAATTAACGAGTGTGAAAGAACAAGGTCACTTGACGATCTTTTCAATTTTATGGAGTCTGAAAAGAGCTTAACTATGGACTCTATAATGGATGTTCTTCTGGACCGGTTTAACGAGTGTGAAGAAACAAGCTCACTTGGTGATCTTTTCACTTTTAGGGAGTTTGGAAAGAGATTAACTATGGACTCCGTGGGGGTTCCTTTTTTGTAAATTTAGTCCCTCAGGCCCGAAAAAGGGTTAAACTTATACCTGAGAATACTCTTCTAGTGAACCAAAGTTCCTAGAGTATAACTTTATTTGTACAATTGACCATCCGGAGTGAAAAAGGGGTAAATTACCACCAGACAGATGTGCCTTTAAATTTTATTTTGGCGAGCGTGAAGGGAAACAAGATCACTCGACAATATTTTCATGTTTAGAGGGTCTAAAAAGGGCTTAAAAAAAGACCCCTTGAAGTTACTTTTCTCAGTTAATACGGACGATATTGAAAAGCATAAATATAGTCTCGCCGGATGTTGCTTTCAAATTTCAAATCAATCTTTAAAGAAAACAAGATTTCTCATGCTTGACACTTCGTGGATGGATGCTTGGCATCTCCTCAGGGGAGAAATCCACTCCGATGAAAACAATATCCACAATGCCAGGGGTTTTGGAGATATCGATAGGTGTCATTTAAGTGATTTTTTCCATATTACCCTTGGCATAAACTGTGTGCATAGCCATAGGATTGATAGGACAAGACCTATCTTTGGTCATAGTCAACACAAATTCTCCTGCCTGTATTCTTCCTAACTCTGGGAGGAAGTATGATCTGTGATGGAGATCATCCTAGGGTCTGTCTAGACCAGTCAATGCCTGTAAAATGGCCTCGTCAAAGGGAAAAACAAAGTCTAAGGAATCAATAGTGGCAAGGGAACCTTGAGCCCAGGCAGGCTCTAGAACTAGATGTAACTCTGGTGCAGGAGTAGGATCGAGGTCGACTAAAGCTTGTTGGACTGTAGAGTACGCAACTTCTGTCATGTATAAGGTCATGGACATCCCATGGTGCCCTGTCCCTTCCATCATGACTAACGGGGAAGGAAGAATCCATGGATCATTAAATTAAGTCATGCAGAATGACAACACTGAAAAGATTTCAACCTTAGGCTCCTCGGGGACAACCAATATCATTTTGACATCGTCAAAAGGAGGTGGGTAATCGAAAGTACCCATGAGAGGTGGGCACAAAAAAACCCCCACATTGACGATGTTGGGTTGTGGATTATGAATCATCGGGACCGTGGATGCCCCCGATGAAGGGTTAGTTTCAGAGAAGGACAATTGATCAATGGTCACGATTCATCCCTCATGTGGAACAAGAAAACCTAAAAAACTGTATCAACCATTGCATGCATGGAATATGTCCAACTCCTTCCTAAAAGGAGGTTTTAGTCGAGAGGCGCATTGACCACTTCAACTTCGATGCACACGGTCTTCCCCCCTAACTGCACGAGGAAAGAAGGAATGATTCCATGTGGTCTGAAAGAATGATCATCGAAAGTCATAAGAAGAGTAGGCGAAGGAGACAGAACGGTTTGGCCAATGGCCTTCCAACACACCAACGACATCACGCATGTCAAGGCACCCTCATCAACCATCATACGGAAAATATTCAGGGTAGACGATTTCATGGGGTGAGCCACTACTATCTTAAATGCGACGTGGTATGGGAGATGAGGTTTCAAGTCAGTTGTATTAAGCATGATATTTCCTGGATTACATGTCTCAGTGGATCCTAAGCCAGCTAGCAAATACTTTCTCTGTGAAGGGTAGCTCTGGAGGACCTCCAAAGCAGACATTGCATAAGGGGTTTGTGACAAATCCTCCACCACAGAGTAGTTCAGGGTGGCCCTCGCATTTGGATTATGTGAAGCCTTCTTGAATGCCCCTTTCGGGATGTGTGTCTTTTTTTCACCCATCGTTCTCTCGATCTGGAGATGAACAAATGTGTTTTAGGCTTCTTTATCCTTTTCGACAGTACTTGGCATTTCATAATCATGTTCCCTAGTAGCTATGTGGGATTCACCTTTCAACATATAGACAATCAAAGTCGAGGGATTGCTAGACAACGAAGGGGGTCCCTGACTGCCCCCATCCACGTTCACAGAGGCTTGAGTTAAATTTTTTTCATGAGGGAATGCATTCATTAACATTGTAGGTTATTACTACGCCAATAAATTTTGGGCCTCCGTGAGTCAAGGGAACATGTGAGTCAGGTGGTCTTATGTGCAGAGGTTGCACAGATAATTCGACTTCTTTCTCTTTGTGTTTCCCCCACCAACATTAGTGGTGGGTTTCTTATCACCCTTACCCTTATTTCTTTGTTTATTCTTCCCTTTGGGCTACTAGTTGGCCTTTGGGTTTGTCGATTTCATGCATTGTACATCCGACGTCTGAGCAGGGGGAGCATTCGAACTAGGATTTGGGTTGGCCACTCTTTGTTGTATCGACAATTGTTTCAATTGGTTTGACAACAAATTAGTGGGCTTTGCTTGTGATGAACCAACAAGGTCATCAGCATGTGGTCTAGATTTGTGTCTGGTCTTATCAAGAATAGACCATGGCACATCTAACAAAACTTCATAAAGAAAACCAGACTGAGAGTAAATAAACTCTAGTTGTTGAACTCTCATTATCATTTCTTCCTCCGAAAATACCCCCAACGTTGCTACGTCCTTGGATAGCTGGGGTACAAAAGACTTAAGGAACCATTCTAGCAGGAATACTGATGGAACTAGTACTTTAATCAAACTCTTACAGTGCCACCATTCTCGAATGTGATTAAAGATATGGTCATCCTTTGTCTGCTCAAAGTTAGCCAACAGTTCTGTGTCAGCATCATATTTCATAGGTAATTGAAAATGGTTTAATAAAACCATTGCTAATTCACCAAAAGTAGAGTATCTTGAGTGGTCGATTTTGATGTATCATTTCGTGGCACTCCCGATAAGAGTGCGTTGAAATAGATTCAACTGGACATAGTCGTCTTTCAAAGATTTGGATGAGCACCATAGGTGAAATGTGGTCACATGATCGCCTGTATATTCATTAGGCTTGCCTTCGAATTTTGAAATGTTCGAGGGAAACTTGGTCGGCATAGCAGTCCAATGTGGATCGTGACAGATTGGGTTATTCAATAATCTTGACAAGTCTGGCAAATGAAAAGTTTCTAGAAACTGTAGCTTAGGTTGTTGAGTATGTACAGGAGGATAGGAGCCTGGGATCTGGCTGGCACAAGGGTTTCTAGGAAAAGTTAGGCTGTTGGTCTGGGTTCTAGTAAAAACCATGGCCTAGGCTAGCATTCGAATGCTGCTCTTGTTGAGACATCATTGACTGACTCCCGTAGTAGGACGTTGAGGGATGAGAAGGGATTTATCTCGACCTAGTGTTCCAAAGGTTCTGGAAAGGGTTACCCCCTACCGATCCAATGGGCTTAGGTATTGAGCCTTGCCTAGGGTCCCATTGTCCATGGAAGGGGTTTCTCTCGATCGACATCCCTGACGAGGGAATTGATCCCTACAATGGATTCCAAGGTCCTTGAGAAGAGTGTGCCCCCTGTGCAGGAATAATACCCTGCGCAAGATTTTGTGATCCAAAACAAGGGTTGCCCCCGGTTGAGATGGTAGATGACGAGAATGTGTTGTTACCAAACACACCAAACAAAGGGAACAACAAGGAACTCACTAGTGTGGTACTAGAATAAGGTCATTGACTACCTGCTCCAGACAGATCGTAGTTCATGGTCGGCCAGATGGGTTTCTGAGGAGTGTCGTTGAACAAGGGAGACAAAGGAGGTATATGACCCCCGACATAAGGGAAAGTTTTATAGGGGGATGAAGTTCCCCCCATGGACCCTTGCAGAGGAGCGTTAGAGATCCCTGTCGCTAGAACCAAAGTCTGTAAAGTGGAGTAGGAAAGGACCAAGTTCGTGTCAAAGTTGGGCATCTCGTATGAAAACGGAGGGCATGTCACACTCTACGTAAATGGTGTAGTGATTGTCACCATGGAAAGAATCAGACCATTGCCCGAGGTAGAGGCGGTCAAGACCATAGTGGCCCAGAACTATGAAGGTGAGTTAGGAGGTGAAACCCCCCTAGTTGTGGCAGTCGGAGAGGGAGTATGAGGACTCCCTAAGAAAGTAGAAGAATTTCCTTCCATCACTTCTTACAGGATTATCTTACGCTCGTGATGCATTACCCTTGGAGGGGAAATCTGTATCAGAAGTGGCACCGACAAGTCAGTGACCGGAGATTTATATGGACTGAGAGTTTCTGCTCCAAGGTCAGAAATATTTTGTCCCTCCAGAAATGAATGTTCTCCTCTCAAAGATGGCTCGTGTACAACTTCCTATGGCCCTGTCACCTCAAATTACCCTTCATGGTCAAGTCTTCACCTTCGCGGTTGTGGTAGTAGCTCCAAGTTAACTAGCGATAGGCCCAAAAGCCTTCGCGACTGACAGAGCTCTTGATCTTCCACTATGTGAGAAGATCAATGACACACTAAGGCTTTCTAATGTTGAAGACCAAAACATGCACTATAAAAAGTTCATATGAGATGCAGCAAGAAAACCACTATTACTAGTTGGAAGAATAGTTACAACAACCAATACTAGAGAAACTTACCAGTGCAAGTGCAACTTGAACATGGAAGCACCCTCCGGGTATACTCTGTAAAGCGTGGCCTAATGTTTTCCCTAGGTACGATGGTATACCTCCGCAGTCACTTGTGTAAGTCCCTAAAATGAAAGAAAAATAAGTTTCTATCTCATGAACAACTACCAGGCAGGTACAGTCAACAGTCGGGTGCACCACAATGAGTAGGGTATAAAGCTCGAAACCTGTCGAGGGTATCGAAAGAAAGTGTTCTGAAAGACGACTGAGGACATCCAACGGATTTCAGACCCATGAATCTCTATGGCAAATGCAATCAAAGTAATCCCAAGATAATAAGTCTTCTATATGCGTTCCTCCGCTACGATTGGTTCGGCTTTGGAGGGGTTATCTCTGCTACCTTTCTGCACACGACCTTGTGTTTATCCCTTATGTTATAGGGGGGTCCCAGATAGTTTCTGCATCACTAGAACGTTTTCACTCCCTAGAATAAACTCCTATGTTTTTTTTATAGACTTGAAGAGTTTCCTCTATAACATAAATCAAGGCTCTAGCCTAATCTAGTTAACGGACCCTACAAACACAAAGTTTGATTAATTTTAATCCAGCGTTAATTTTAAGTGGTTTATCTTAAGTCAAATGAACAAAAATTAAATTGATGGTGTTTGTTAAGAGACGAAAGAGAATAACATGTTGGAAACAAAATTACTTCTTTTTCAACAAACAAAAATTTGTAAATTGAACACTCTTTAACTAACTTTTATAACTAACTTTTCTCTCTAAGATCTTTTAAAAGAAAAACTTAAAACTAAATTTCGCTTGACTGTGAGCTACTTAAAGTCCTAAGTATTCAACTAACCTAAGAAAGCACTCTTCTTAAAGAACTTAAGAAAGCACTCTTCTTCCTGAAAAAACAACTAACCTAATTACTTAACCA
>ML793574.1:135635-167896 GCA_009831015.1 Picea engelmannii
AAATAAAAAAAATACTTTTATATGTCGGAAGTTGAATAACTTGTGAAAATACAGTTTTTTTTCTCATAAAACAAGCAAAAGTGTAACCCACCTTCATGATTTCACCCTCCTCTTTTCTTGAAAGTCACAATGACGCAACCTTCCCCACTCCTGGGAGAATGATCGCTCTCACCGGGACCTTCTCTAACTTTGGCCCGAAGAGCGTGAATGCTCTCCTAATTCCCTATCGGGAATTCTTCACCCACAACAACTCCTTTCTGACCTCCCTTCACAATCGGGAAATCGGACTTCGCGATTTCGTGAATCCTGTGGTTGTATGTCTCTCACCTCATGATCTTCCGAATTTCGATGCGAGTCAATGCTGACTCCCCTCTGCTATCGGAACTTCTTCCCGTCGGGAAATCACTACTTGCGACGTCGACAAATTGAATTGCCAACCTCCGAACCCCGATGGTCCGATTTTTCGAGACACGTGTGGACTTGACTTCTCCACTCCTTATCCCTCTATCGGGTCTTCGGAAATCGTGGGATCGTGAGTCCTGATATCGATCGACTCAGGACTTACCTTTTCCCGAACTCCGATACAGTGCCACCTGTACTCCACCAGCGCTTGTGGTCCCACACTGCCACGTCACCTCGGGATTTCGCGGATCACGAATCCAACCTACAAGCATTCTCTGTCGTCGAGAACCCCGATTATCCGAACCCCGATTCCTTGGGATTCCTTGACACGCGTCCCCGCGATCGACGTTTATGATTCTATCGGGATATTGAGGATCGCGATATCGCCACTTCCGCTCCACCAACTGGAAGCTCCAACTCGCGATATGTCGATATGCGATGACACGTGAAGATCTGATGATCCGATCTAATGGTCCTCAGGTTCTCCTGAAATCTCTCCAGGTGATTTCAACCATCCATCCTCCCTTTGCTATTTTCTACGAAGTGAATTAAACGCTCCCTCTGCGAAAATCTGTTTAACCACTCAGTGACCTGTGGAGATTCTCCCAGGCTTTCCACAGCATCCCTGCAATTCTCCCTTCAGTGAGCTGTAGGCCTATCCCTCCTAAGCTTATTCTTGCTTCACAAGTCTTTATGAGAACTTGTTGCACGCCCTCCTTGCGGCAGATCTTCGAACACGACTAGGTGTCGAAGCTTCTTCGAGTCTGGGCACTCACCTGCAGCAGCAGTCCAAATTCCCCTTTCTCAGAATCGCAACCCTAAGTCTTCGTCCAACCTGTGCATGCCTTGCACGAATCTGGTGCCAAATCTGCACTTCTGAGATGAATAGAAACAAAAACTATCTCTAAGTAAACCCGGCAGTCACGCACTCCTTGCGGACAATTCAACTACACCCTTGCAGGAATTCTCTGACTCAGTTAGAGAAACAATTGAAACTCATTCACTCATTCTCTCAGATTTCAAATCAACCATGAAATCACATACACAGCATATAAAAGAAAATGCATGACTGGAAGCAAATACTTATGAGCATAACATCAACACACAAAGAAATAACACATAACCATGGAATTGAATCAAAGCCTTCTCCTATTAATTCAATCTCTGTACATGGGTGTTCTTCATACAATTCTTTGTTCTTCTCTTCTCTTCTTGCTCCTTAATGAATGATTCTGAATAATAATCTTACAATGTACAAAGGAGGGTGTCTATATCTGTTTTCCCTCTTGAAACCTAAAACTGTCTAATCTAGACTTAAACATCTATCTACCTGCATTAAATCTATTAAATGCCTTCCTATCTACTAAGGACGAGAGCTTAAAGGCTCAAGGTCCCCTTTACAATACAAGTGCGCTTCTTTATGAATGCTTTCATTAAAGAGTGGCGCAACAATTTCCAAAGCATTTCAAAAATGTGTGATGGCGCTGTCCAACTGTCCTTTCCACTCCACGCGCTGGCTCGCTTGATGAGTGAGCGATGCTCCTGCATCATACTCCTTGGCTTGAAAGTTTTCATGGGCTCCTGTCCATGAGCTCCTGCACAGTCTGTCCATGCTTCTATATCACTGTCTCAGTCTCCCAGCTGGCATCTTTCACTGGGTGGTTCTTCCACTTCACCAGGTACTCGAAGTACTATTTCCACCTGGTCTTCTTTCCCACTCGCTTGTCCAGTATGCAGTCCATCTGCGGCTTTTCTGCAACTGGTAATTGTTTCATCCACTGGATCACTGGTTCCTCAATTCCAGTGTCTGTTTCTCTAGCCTTGTATGGGTATAAATCCAAAACATTGAATATCAGAGATATTTCGATGCCATCCAGCAACTCAATCTCATAAGCGTTCTCTCCGAACTTTTTCAAGACTCTGCATGGCCCGATTTTCTTCATCTTGAGCTTGTTATATGTTCCCCTTGGGAACCTTTCTTTCCTCAAGTGTGCCAGAACAAGATCCCCAACTTCAAACTGAATTTGTCTCTGATGCTGATATGCTCTGCGTTTATACTCCTGATTTGAGTTCTGCAGTCGCTGCTTCACCTTCGTGTGAAGTTCCTCCATCGCTTCAGCGAACTCTTCTGCGCTCGTGCTGCTAGTCGCAGTCTGTTTTGACTCCCTGAGTTCAAAAACTCCTCACGGTTTTGTTCCATACACAATCTGAAATTGGATTTTTCCTGTACTCCGATTCATCGAATCGTTGTATGCAAACTCTGCCTGTGGCAATATGTTGTCCCGGCTGCTATGGTGCTCTGTCACCAAGCTTCTCAGCAAGTCTCCAAGACTTATGTTGACCACCTCAGTCTGTCCGTCTGTCTGCGGATGATAAGCTGAACTAAAATCCAAATTAGTTCCTATCTTTTTCCATAGGGTCCTCCAAAAATGACCTATGAACTTTGTATCCCTGTCTGAGACTATGCTTCTCGGCAATCCATGAAGCCTAACAACCTCTTTGAAAAACAAGTTTGCGATGTGGGTCGCATCGTTGGTCTTCTGACATGGAATAAAATGTGCCATCTTTGAAAACCTGTCTACCACCACAAAGATGGAATCAAATCCTATCTACGTCCTTGGCAAACCCAATACAAAATCCATGCTTATCGCCTCCCATGGCCTCTCTGGTACGGGCAATGGCTGATAAAAACCTGTGTTCTGTTTTTGTCCCTTCGAATGTTGACAAATTCTGCATCTGTCAACAAATCACTTGACATCTGCTCACATTCCTGGCCAAAAATACGATTCGCTCAACTTCACGAATGTTTTTTCGTGACCAAAGTGACCTGCTAATCCACCACTGTGATTTTCCTTCACCAAATTCTCCCTCATGGAGCAATTCAGAATACATAGTTTATTTCCTCTGAACAACAATCCCTCCAGGATCATGTAATCGATCCACGGGGTTCGATCTCTGAGAATCGGATTCTCAGCTGCTTCATATTCTTCTCCGAAGTCTGCATCTCCAGCATACATGTCCTTTAGATTCTCAAAACCCAAGCTCTTGACTCGAAACTCCTGCAGCAACAAACATTTCCTGCTCAAAGCATCAGCCACTTTGTTAGCAGTTCCTGAAATGTGTTTGATCACAAATGTGAAATTCTGCTCGTACTCTACCCATTTTGCATGCTTCTGGTTCAACTTCTCTTGTTGACTCACAAACTGCAATGCATGATTATCGCTGTACAATACAAATTCCTTCGGAATCAAGTAATGCCTCCACTTCTTTAGTGCCTGTATGATGGCATAAAACTCTTTATCATATGTGAAGTATTTCAGCTTTGCTTCATCCAGCTTCTCGCTGAAATATGCTACTGGCCTGTCCTCTTGACTTAAGACCCCTCCTACGACATATCCGCTTGCATCACATTTCACTTGAAATGTCTTTTTGAAGTCCGACAACACCAACACTGGTTGCTCTGTGATCTTTCGCTTCAACAAATTGAAGCTTTTCTCAGCCTCCGTTGTCCAGTGAAAAATTTTATGCCGCTTCTTCACGGTGTCCATCATTGCTGCGCTAATTCCACTAAAATTTCTAATGAATTTTCTGTAGAAACTAGCCAAACCATGGAAACTTCTCACCTCGAAAATATTACTCGGTGATGGCCATTCCTTGATCACTTCCACCTTTTCCGGATCCATATTCAACTCATTCGCTGATATGACAAGACCCAAATAAATGAGCTCTGTCTTCATAAATGAGGACTTCTTCATGTTGATCAACAGTTTCTCCTACTGCAGCTTCCTCATCACAATAGCCAAATGCTTTAAATGCTCAGCCTTCATCTTGCTGAAGATCAGTATATCATCCAGATACATGACTACAAACTTCCCGATGAACTCCCTCAGGACTTCATTCATCAGCCTCATGAATGTTCTTGGCGCATTTGTCAAGCCAAACGGCATGACCAGCCATTCATACAAACCTTCGTTCATCTTGAATGTTGTCTTCCATTCATCACCTTATCTCATGCGAATCTGGTGATATCCACTTTTTAAATCAATCTTTATATATGAAATGTCTAGAATAAAAACTTAAAATGATTAAACTAAACTTATAGTTATATTCTTAAAGATATAGAATGAAGATTTAAAATGATTAAACTTATAGTTATATCCTTGTAATGAATGGATATCATGGAATTATAATCCAATGTGTTTCACATTGCAAAAAATCTACCACCTTATATATATTAATAAACAAAATTAATTTTAAAATATAATGATTTTTAATTAATTAAATGATATTGTCCTCAAGGTGTAGGACAGTTGGTGATGGAGTGTGTTGTTAAGCCACTACGTGTTGTTAAAATCACTCATTCGAAAACTGTGGGGACAAAAAATCCAACCATGTTAAGGGTTGGCGTGGCTCAAGCCGGGTGTGATCTCTAGGTAATTTTGATGGCTTAGATGCCCCTGAGTTGCGGCTTCTGAAGCCACAGGTTAATCCCGCAGCCAATAGGTCTGGACAAATTAACAAACAAACAAAAATAATCAAATGATATTAACTTGATATACTTCAGAAGTATTCTAATATATTCAATCATAATTACTTATAAATAGGATTATGTTCAAATTTTAGTATATAATAATTTTCAATTATAATTGCTTAGATTTAAGTTTTAATATATAATAATTAATTATTATTATTTTTTAAATAAAAAAGAGCAGAGCCTAATATATTAATTGTCCAAAAAATAGGGGCAACAAGAAACACCATGTCTACCAATTGTCTCACCGTGTAAGCGAAAACTGAGACAACTGGCTATCTATGCAGTCTATGAAACAGAAAAACTGGGTGTCATTTGTTTTGCCCGAAGGAAACCAAGACAATTGGTAGCCATTGGCCCAAAAAAGACTTTGAGTCTTAGAGTTACAAAATAATGGCTTCTAGCCATGACTAGCCTAAGGGAAATCAAGAAAAAGACTAAAACTATTAACCGTGACATTTACCCGGTGGTCTCTGCATCATCCATGTCGCCTTCGCCATCCTTGTCCCCAACCTTAGCTATCAGCATGAAGGGTTGAGCACACATCGGGCAATGTTGTCCTGGTAGTGTATTTGAGTAGGCATCGTAAATCAAGTCGACTCATTGGCTTACTAGACTGGTGCGATGGATTAGGTCCTCCACCAAGCTCCTTAGTTCAAATACTAACGTCAAGTGGTCCAGGTGGAGGAGTGGCAATTGGACATGCCCTACCTCTTGCATGCAAGAAATAGGATGCAACATAGGAGTGATGCCACCCTCCTCATCGAGACTAACCCCTATTGGCTCACCTTCCAGACCAATTTCCTCATTCTCGACTGACTTGTTTCTTCCCAGGACTTATGTTGGAGGGATCTTTTTTTCTCTTATGGTCGGTTCTACCTCCAAATCTACTAGAATTTATTCAATGATGTAGCAGTGGGAGAAATCGATCAACTGGGATTCTCCTCTTCTAGAGCCGTGATGATTCTTGGTGGCCAGTTGGGTAGTTTCCCCTGGAGAAAAAGTCGGTGAGTTCCAATTTTCTGGAACGATGAAGAGCAGGTGTGATGGGGGAACTTGAGTGGGTTTGTTCGAGATGATTTCTTCGATATAGGCCATGGGAGGCATTTCAGGCTTGCTATTTTTTCGAACGAGCTGCGTCTGTGCCATGGACAAAGCCCACTCGAAATTTTGTTGTCTCTTTCTGCACACAACCGAAGCATACCAGGCATGTGGAGGTGCCAAGAAATGGCCCTAGAATCAATTAGGTAGCTACAATCACACCAGAGCTCAGGGATGCCCAAATTCTGCGGCTCCATCTCGAAATGAGCCCCTTCTTTTCCAAAATCGAATAAATTCATGAGGAGTAATGTGACCAAACCCACCATTAAGGCAATCCGCTAAGTGCTCCATGATTTCGTTCCCTTCACGTGCATGAGAGGTCTTGGCTCATCGGCTTGGCTAATCCGGCTTGCTCCCAAAGTGGTGAGGGGATGGGAACTGGTGACCTGTATTTAAGGCTTTTCCAAGCATTGTACCATGTGTCATCCCTATGCGAGGTGGCACCCCATCTGGGGTTTTAAAATTTGAAGGACATGGGGGTGGGCTTCGATCCACTTATTATGTGCATCAGTTACGATACCATTTAATATGGTATCTCTGGGTGCAACCATACATTTGACCACTACCCCAAGGTGTCCCCATTGCTCCAGGTAAATCTCTCACGAGAATTGAACCTTGCCGAATGGTGAAAATCTCCTTGCTTTCCACCATTGGATCCAACCTCGTTGGGCAATATATAATAATTAATTATTATGATATATTATATTTAAATTTAAATATAAATTGATTGAATTACTGAAATGAATATTATTTATTTATAATTAATTTTATAAAAATTAATTGCATAATGATTATATAAAATTAATTGTGGACATCTTGAGTGAATTTAATGATTAATGATTAAAAGTATGTTCTTTTTCCTTAAAAGTCTTAAATAGTTAATGGTTAGAAGTATGTCCTCTTTTCTTGAAAGTCACAATGACGCAACCTTCCCCACTCCTCGGAGAATGATCGCTCTCACCAGGACCTTCTCTAACTTTGGCCCGAAGAGCGTGAATGCTCTCCTAATTCCCTCTCGGGAATTCTTCACCCACAACAACTCCTTTCTGACCTCCCTTCACAATCGGGAAATCGGACTTCACAATTTTGTGAATCCTATGGTCGTATGTCTCTCACCTCATGATCTTCCGAAGTCCGATGCGAGTCAACGCTGACTCCCCTCCGCTATCGGAACTTCTTCCCGTCAGGAAATCACTACTCGCGACGTCGACAAATTGAATTGCCAACCTCTGAACCCCGATGGTCTGATTTTTCGAGACACGTGTGGACTTGACTTCTCCACTCCTTATCCTTCGGAACTCGCGGGATCCTGAGTCCTGATATCGATGGACTTGGGACTTACCTTTTCCCGAACTCCAATACAGTGCCACCTGTACTCCACCAGCACTTGTGGTCCCACCCTGCCACATCACCTCGGGATTTCGCAGATCACGAATCCAACCTACAAGCGTTCTCTGTCGTCGAGAACCTCGATTCTCTGAACCCAGATTCCTTGGGATTCCTTGACACGCGTCCCCACGATCGATGTTTATGATTCTATCGGGATATCGGGGATCGCGATATCGCCACTTCCACTCCACCAACTAGGCGCTCCAACTCGTGATATGTCGATATGCGATGACACGTGCAGATCTGATGATCCGATCTAACGGTCCTCGGGTTCTCCTAAAATCTCTTCCGGTGATTTCAACCATCCATCCTCCCTTTGCTATTTTCTGCGAAGTGAATTAAACGCTCCCTCTGCGGAACTCTGTTTAACCACTCAGCGACCTGTGGAGCTTCTCTCGGGCCTTCCATAGCATCCCTGCAATTCTCCCTTCAGTGAGCTGTAGGCCTATCCCTCCTGAGCTTATTCTCGCTTAACAAGTCTTTATGAGAACTTGTTACACGCCCTCCTTGCGACAGATCTTCGAACACGACAAGGTGTCGAAGCTTCTTCGACTCTACGCACTCACCTGCAGCAGCAGTCCAAATTCCCCTTTCTCAGAATCGCAACCCTGAGTCTTCGTCCAGCATGCGCATGCCTTGCATGGCTCTGGTGCCAAATCTGCACTTCTGAGATGAATAGAAACAAAAACTATCTCTAAGTAAACCCGACAGTCACGCACTCCTTGCGGACAATTCAACTACACTCTTGTAGGAATTCTCTGACTCAGTTAGAGAAACAATTGAAACTCATTCACTCATTCTCTCAGATTTCAAATCAACCATGAAATCACATACACAGCATATAAAAGAAAATGCATGACAGGAAGAAAATACTTATGAGCATAACATCAACACACAAAGAAATAACACATAACCATGGAATTGAATCAAAGCCTTCTCCTATTAATTCAATCTCTGTACATGGGTGTTCTTCATACAATTCTTTGTTCTGCTCTTCTCTTCTTGCTCATGAATGAATAATTCTGAATAATAATCTTACAATGTACAAAGGAGGGTGTCTATATCCGTTTTCCCTCTTGAAACCTAAAACTGTCTAATCTAGACTTAAACATCTATCTACTTGCATTAAATCTATTAAATGCCTTCCTATCTACT
Source organism: Picea engelmannii (assembly GCA_009831015.1). Classification (NCBI taxonomy): domain Eukaryota; kingdom Viridiplantae; phylum Streptophyta; class Pinopsida; order Pinales; family Pinaceae; genus Picea; species Picea engelmannii. The sequence continues at coordinate 144,214 of ML793574.1, forward strand.
AAGGACAAGAGCTTAAAGGCTCAAGGTCCCCTTTACAATACAAGTGTGCTTCTTTATGAATGCTTTCATTAAAGAGTGGCGCAACAATTTACAAAGCATTTCAAAAATGTGTGTTGGCGCTGTCCAACTGTCCTTTCCGCTCCACGCGCTAGCTCGCTTGATGACTAAGCGATGCTCCTGCATCATACTCCTTGGCTTGAAAGTTTTCATGGGCTCTTGTCCATGAGCTCCTGCATGGTCTGTCCATTCTTCTGTATCACTGCCTCAGTCTCCCAGCTGGCATCTTCCACTGGGTGGTTCTTCCACCTCACCAGGTACTCGAAGTACTATTTCCACCTGGTCTTCTTTCCCACTTGCTTGTCTAGTATGCACTCCATCTGCGGCTTTTCTGCAACTGGTAATTGTTTCATCCACTGGATCACTGGTTCCTCAATTCCAGTGTCTATTTCTCCAGCCTTTTATGGGTATAAATCCAAAACATTGAATATCGAAGATATTCCGATGCCATCCAGTAACTCAATCTCATAAGCGTTCTCTCCGAACTTTTTCAGGACTTTGCACGGCCCGATTTTGTTCATCTTGAGCTTGTTATATGTTCCCCTTGGGAACCTTTCTTTCCTCAAGTGTGCCAGAACAATATCCCCAACTTCAAACTGAAGTTGTCTCCGATGTTGATATGCTCTGCGTTTATACTCTTGATTTGACTTCTGCAGTCATTGCTTCACCTTCGTGTGAAGTTCCTCCATCGTTTCAGCGAACTCTTCTGCGCTCGCGCTGCTAGTCCCAGTCTGTTCTGACTCCCTGAGTTCAAAAAATCCTCATGGTTGTGTTCCATACACAATTTGAAATGGGCTTTTGGCTATACTTCGATTCACTGAATTGTTGTATGCAAACTCTGCCTATGGCAATATGTTCTCCCAGCTGCTATGGTGCTCTGTCACCAAGCTTCTCAGCAAGTCTCCAAGACTTATGTTGACCACCTCAGTCTGTCCGTCTGTCTGCGGATGATAAGCTAAATTAAAAGCCAAATTAGTTCCTAGCTTTTTCCATAGGGTCCTCTAAAAATGACCTATGAACTTTGTATCCCTATACGAGACTATGCTTCTCGGCAATCCATGAAGCCTAACAACCTCTTTGAAAAACAAGTTTGCGATGTGGTTCGCATTGCTGGTCTTCTGACATGGAATAAAATGTGCCATCTTTGAAAACCTGTCTACCACCACAAAGATGGAATCAACTCCTCTCTACGTCCTTGGCAAACCTAATACAAAATCCATGCTTATCGCCTCCCATGGCCTCTCTGGTACGGGCAATGGCTTATAAAAACCCATGTTCTATTTTCGTCCCTTCGAATGCTGACAAATTCTGCATCTGTCAACAAATCTCTTGATATCTGCTCACATTCCTGGCCAAAAATACGATTCGCTCAGCTTCGTGAATGTTTTGTCATGACCAAAGTGACCTGCTAATCCACCATTGTGCTTTTCCTTCACCAAATTCTCCCTCATGGAGCAATTCGGAATACATAGTTGATTGCCTCTGAACAACAATCCCTCCTGGATCATGTAATCGATCCACAAGCTTCGATCTCTAAGAACCGTATTCTCAGTCGCTTCATATGCTTCTCCGAAGTCTGCATCTCCAACATACATGTCCTTTAGATTCTCAAAACCCAAGGTCTTGACTCGGAACTCCTGCAACAACAAACATTTCCTGCTCAAAGCATCAGCCACTTTGTTAGCAGTTCCTGAAATGTGTTTGATCACAAATGTGAAATTCTGCATGTACTCTACCCATTTTGCATGCTTCTGGTTCAACTTCTCCTGTTGACTCACAAACTGCAATGCAAGATTATCGTTGTACAATACAAATTCCTTCATAATCAAGTAATGCCTCCACTTCTTTAGTGCCTGTATGATGGCATAAAACTCTTTATCATATGTGAAGTATTTCAGCTTTGCTTCATCTAGCTTCTCGCTGAAATATCCTACTGGCTTGTCCTCTTGACTTAAGACCCCTCCTACGGCATATCCGCTTGCATCACATTTCACTTGAAATGTCTTCTTGAAGTCCGACAACACCAACACTGGTTGCTCTGTGATCTTCCGCTTCAACAAATTGAAGCTTTTCTCAGCCTCCACTGTCCAGTGAAAAATTTTATGCCGCTTCTTCACGGTGTCCATCATTGCTGTGCTAATTCCACTAAAATTTCTAATGAATTTTCTGTAGAAACTAGCCAAACCATGGAAACTTCTCACCTCGAAAATATTTCTTGGTGATGGCCATTCCTTGATCACTTCCACCTTTTCTGGATCCATCTTCAACTCATTCGTTGATATGACAAGACCAAAATAAATGAGCTCTGTCTTCATAAATGAGGACTTCTTCATGTTGATCAACAGTTTCTCCTACTGCAGCTTCCTCATCAAAATACCCAAATGCTTTAAATGCTCAGCCTTCGTCTTCCTGAAGATCAGTATATCATCCAGATAAACGACCACAAAATTCCTGATGAACTCCCTCAGGACTTCATTCATCAGCCTCATGAATGTGCTCGGCGCATTTGTCAAGCCAAACGGCATGACCAGCCATTCGTACAAACCTTCATTCATCTTGAATGTTGTCTTCCATTCATCACCTTCTCTCATGCGAATCTGGTGATATCCGCTTTTTAAATCAATCTTTATATATGAAATATCTAGAATAACAACTTAAAATGATTAAACTAAACTTATAGTTATATTCTTAAAGATATAGAATGAAGATTTAAAATGATTAAACTTATAGTTATATCCTTGTAAGGAATGGAGATCATGGAATTATAATCCAATGTGTTTCACATTGCAAAATATCTACCACCTTATATATATTAATAAACAAAATTAATTTTAAAATATAATGATTTTTAATTAATTAAATGATATTGTCCTCAAGGTGTAGGACAGTCGGTGACAGAGTGTGTCGGTGACAGAGTGTGTTGTTAAGCCACTACGTGTTGTTAAAATCACTCATTCGAAACCTATGGGGACAAAAGATCCAACCATGTTAAGGGTTGGCGTGGCTCAAGATGGGTGCGATCTCTAGGTAATTTTGATGGCTTAGATGCCCTTGAGTTGCGGCTTCTAAAGCCACAGGTTAATCCCGCAGCCAATAGGTCTGGACAAATTAAAAAACAAACAAAAATAATCAAATGATATTAACTTGATATACTTCAGAAGTATTCTAATATATTCAATTATAATTACTTAGATTTAAGTTTTATTATATAATAATTAATTATTATATTTTTTAAATAAAAAAGAGCAGAGCCTAATATATTAATTGTCCAAAAAATAGGGGCAACCAGAAACACCATGTCTACCAATTGTCTCGTCGTGTAAGTGAAAACTGAGACAACTGGCTATCTATGCAGTCTGTGAAACAAAAAAACTAGGTGTCATTTGTTTTGCCCGAAGGAAACCAAGACAATTGGCAGCCATTGGCCCAAAAAAAGACTTTGAGTCTTAGAGTTACAAAATAATGGCTTCTAGCCATGACTAGCCTGAGGGAAATCAAGAAAAAGACTAAAACTATTAATTGTGACATTTACTCGGTGGTCTCTGCATCATCCATGTCGCCTTCGCCATCCTTGTCCCCAACCTTAGCTATCAACATGAAGGGTTGAGCACACGTCGGGCAATGTTGTCCTGGTAGTGTATTTGAGTAGGCATCGTAGATCAAGTCGACTCATTCGCTGACTAGACTGATGCGATGGATTAGGTCCTCCACCAAGCTCCTTAGTTCAAATACTAACGTCAAGTGGTCCAGGTGGAGGAGTGGCAATTGGACATGCCCTACCTCTTGCATGCAATAAATAGGATGCAACATAAGAGTGATGCCACCCTCCTCATCTAGACTAACCCCTATTGTCTCACCTTCCAGACCAATTTCCTCATTCTCGACTGACTCGTTTCTTCCGAGTACTTATGTTGCAGGGATCTTTGTTTCTCTTATGGTCGGTTCTACCTCCAAATCTACTAGAATTTCTTCAATGATGTAGCAGTGGGAGAAATCGATCAACTGGGATTCTCCTCTTCTAGAGCCGTGATGATTCTTGGTGGCCAGTTGGGTAGTTTCCCCTGGATAAAAAGTCAGTGAGTTCCAATTTTCTGGAACGGTGAAGAGCAGGTGTGATGGGCGAACTTGAGTGGGTTTGTTCGAGATGATTTCTTCGATATAGGCCATGGGAGGCATTTCAGGCTTGCTATTTTTTCGAACGAGCTGCGTTTGTGCCATGGACAAAGCCCACTCGAAATTTTGTTGTCTCTTTCTGCACACAACCGAAGCATACCAGGCATGTGGAGGTGCCAAGAAATGGCCTTAGAATCAATTAGGTAGCTACAATCACACCAGAGCTCAGGGATGCTCAAATTCTGTGGCTCCATCTCGAAATGAGCCTGTTCTTTTCCAAAATCGAATAAATTCATGAGGAGTAATGTGACCAGACCCACCATTAAGGCAATCCGCTAAGTGCTCCATGATTTCATTCCCTTCACATCTGTGAGAGGTCTTGGCTCATCGGCTTGGCTAATCTGGCTTTCTCCCATAGTGGTGAGGGGATGGGAGCTGGTGACCTGTATTGAAGGCTTGTCCAAGCATTGTACCATGTGTCATCCCTATGCGAGGTGGCACCCCATCTGGGGTTTTAAAATTTGAAGGACATGGGGGTGGGCTTCGATCCACTTATTATGTGCATCAGTTACGATACCATTTAATATGGTATCTCTGGGTGCAACCATAAATTTGACCACTACCTCAATTTGTCCCCATTTCTCCAGGTAAGTCTCTCACGAGAATTAAACCTTGCCCAATGGTGAAAAACTCCTCGCTTTCCACCATTGGATCCAACCCCTTTAGGCAATATATAATAATTAATTATTATGATATATTATATTTAAATTTAAATATAAATTGATTGAATTACTGAAATGAATATTATTTATTTATAATTAATTTTATAAAAATTAATTGCATAATGATTATATAAAATTAATTGTGGACAGGTTGATTGAATTTAATGATTAATGATTAAAAGTATGTTCTTTTTCCTTAAAAGTCTTAAATAGTTAATGTTTAGAAGTATGTCCCCTTTTCTTGAAAGTCACAATGACGCAACCTTCCCCACTCCTCGGAGAATGATCGCTCTCACCAGGACCTTCTCTAACTTTGGCCCGAAGAGCGTGAATGCTCCCCTAATTCCCTGTCGGGAATTCTTCACCCACATCAACTCCTTTCTAACCTCCCTTCACAATCGGGAAATCAGACTTCGCGATTTCGTGAATCCTGTGGTCGTATGTCTCTCACCTCACGATCTTCCGAAGTCCGATGCGAGTCAACGCTGACTCCCCTCCGCTATCGGAACTTCTTCCCATCGGGAAATCACTACTCGCGAGGTCGACAAATTGAATTGCCAACCTCCGAACCCCGATGGTACGATTTTTCGAGACACGTGTGGACTTGACTTCTCCACTCCTTATCCCTCTATCGGGTCTTCGAAACTCGTGGGATCGCGAGTCCTGATATCGATGGACTCGGGACTTACCTTTTCCCGAAATCCGATACAGTGCCACCTGTACTCCACCAACACTTGTGGTCCCACACTGCCACGTCACCTCGGGATTTCGCAGATCGCGAATCCAACCTACAAGCGTTCTCTGTTGTCGAGAACCCCGATTCTCCAAACCCAGATTCCTTGGGATTCCTTGACACGTGTCCCCACGATCGACGCTTATGATTCTATCGGGGTATCAGGGATCGCGATATCGCTACTTCCGCTCCACCAACTGGGCGCTCCAACTCGCGATATGTCGATATGCGATGACACGTGCAGATCTGATGATATGATCGAATGGTCCTCGGGTTCTCCTGAAATCTCTCCAGGTGATTTCAACCATCCATCCTCCCTTTGCTATTTTCTGCGAAGTGAATTAAACGCTCCCTCTGCGGAACTCTGTTTAACCACTGAGCGACCTGTGGAGCTTCTCTTTGGATTTCGACAGCATCCCTGCAATTCTCCCTTCAGTGAGCTGTAGGCCTATCCCTCCTGAGCTTATTCTCGCTTCACAAGTCTTTATGAGAACTTGTTGCACACCCTCCTTGCGGCAGATCTTTGAACACGACTAGGTGTCGAAGCTTATTCGAGTCTGCGCACTCACCTGCAGCAGCAGTCCAAATTCCCCTTTCTCAGAATCACAACCCTGAGTCTTCGTCCAGCCTACGCACTCCTTGCACGGCTATGGTGCCAAATCTGCACTTCTGAAATGAATAGAAACAAAAACTATCTCTAAGTAAACCCGGCAGTCACACACTCCTTGCGGACAATTCAACTGCACCCTTGTAGGAATTCTCTGACTCAGTTAGAGAAACGATTGAAACTCATTCGTTCATTCTCTCAGATTTCAAATCAACCATGAAATCACATACACAACATATAAAATAAAATGCATGACAGGAAGCAAATACTTATGAGCATAACATCAACACACAAAGAAATAACACATAACCATGGAATTGAATCAAAGCCTTCTCCTATTAATTCAATCTCTGTACATGGGTGTTCTTCATACAATTCTTTGTTCTTCTCTTCTCTTCTTGCTCCTGAACGAATGATTCTGAATAATAGTCTTACAATGTACAAAGGAGGGTGTCTATATCCGTTTTCCCTCTTGAAACCTAAAACTGTCTAATCTAGACTTAAACATCTATCTACCTGCATTAAATCTGTTAAATGCCTTCCTATCTACTAAGGACGAGAGCTTAAAGGCTCAAGGTCCCCTTTACAATACAAGTGCGCTTATTTATGAATTATTTCATTAAAGAGTGGCGCAACAATTTCCAAAGAATTTCAAAAATGTGTGCTAGCGTTGTCCAGCTGTCCTTTCCGCTCCACGCGCTGGCTCGCTTGATGAGTGAGCGATGCTCCTGCATCATACTCCTTGGCTTGAAAGTTTTCATGGGCTCCTGTCCATGAGCTCCTGCACGGTCTGTCCATGCTTCTATATCACTGCCTCAGTCTCCCAGCTGGCATCTTCCACTGGGTGGTTCTTCCACTTCACCAAGTACTCGAAGTATTATTTCCACCTGGTCTTCTTTCCCACTCGCTTGTCCAGTATGCACTCCATCTGTGTCTTTTCTGCAACTGGTAATTGTTTCATCCACTGGATCACTGGTTCCTCAATTCCAGTTTCTGTTTCTCCAGCCTTGTATGGGTATAAATCCAAAACATTGAATATCGGAGATATTTCGATGCCATCCAGCAACTCAATCTCATAAGCGTTCTCTCCGAACTTTTTTAGGACTCTGCACGACCCGATTTTCTTCATCTTGAGGTTGTTATATGTTCCCCTTGGGAACCTTTATTTCCTCAAGTGTGCCAGAACAAGATCCCCAACTTCAAACTGAAGTTGTCTCCGATGCTGATATGCTCTGCGTTTATACTCCTGATTTGACTTCTGCAATCGCTGCTTCACCTTCGTGTGAAGTTCCTCCATCGCTTCAGCGAACTCTTCTGCGCTTGTGCTGCTAGTCGCAGTCTGTTCTGACTCCCTGAGTTCAAAAAATCCTCACGGTTGTGTTCCATACACAATCTGAAATGGGATTTTTCCTGTACTCTGATTCACCGAATCGTTGTATACAAACTCTGCCTGTGGCAATATGTTGTCCCAGCTGCTATGGTGCTCTGTCACCAAGCTTCTCAGCAAGTATCGAAGACTTCTGTTGACCACCTCAGTCTATCCATCTGTCTGCGGATGATAAGCTGAACTAAAAGCCAAATTAGTTCCTAGATTTTTCCATAGGGTCCTCCAAAAATGACCTATGAACTTTGTATCCCTGTCTGAGACTATGCTTCTCGGCAATCCATGAAGCCTAACAACCTCTTTGAAAAACAAGTTTGCGATGCGGGTCACATCACTGGTCTTCTGACATGGAATAAAATGTGCCATCTTTGAAAACCTATCTACCACCACAAAGATGGAATCAAATCCTCTCTACGTCCTTGGCAAACCCAATACAAAATCCATGCTTATCGCCTCCCATGGCCTCTCTGGTACGGGCAATGGCTGATAAAAACCTGTGTTATGTTTTCGTCCCTTCGAATGCTGACAAATTTTGCATCTGTCAATAAATCTCTTGACATCTGCTCACATTCCTGGCCAAAAATACGATTCGCTCAGCTTCGCGAATGTTTTGTTGTGACCAAAGTGACCTACCAATCCACCCTTGTGCTTTTCCTTCACCAAATTCTCCCTCATGGAGAAATTCGGAATACATAGTTGATTGCCTCTGAAAAACAATCCCTCCTGGATCATGTAATCGATCCACGGGCTTCGATCTCTGAGAACCGGATTCTCAGCTGCTTCATATGCTTCTCTGAAGTCTGCATCTCCGACATACATGTCCTTTAGATTCTCAAAACCCAAGGTCTTGACTCAGAACTCCTACAGCAACAAACATTTCCTACTCAAAGCATCAGCCACTTTGTTAGCAGTTCCTGAAATGTGTTTGATCACAAATGTGAAATTCTGCATGTACTCTACCCATTTTGCATGCTTCTGGTTCAACTTCTCCTGTTGACTCAGAAACTACAATGCATGATTATCGTTGTACAATACAAATTCCTTCGGAATCAAGTAATGCCTCCACTTCTTTAGTGCCTGTATGATGGCATAAAACTCTTTATCATATGTGAAGTATTTCATCTTTGCTTCATCCAACTTCTCACTGAAATATGCTACTGGCCTGTCCTCTTGACTTAAGACCCCTCCTACGGCATATCCTCTTGCATCACATTTCACTTGAAATGTCTTTTTGAAGTCCGACAACACCAACACTGGTTGCTCTGTGATCTTCCGCTTCAACAAATTGAATCTTTTCTCAGCCTCCGCTGTGCAGTGAAAAATTTTATGCCGCTTCTTCACGGTGTCCATCATTGCTACGCTAATTCCACTAAAATTTATAATGAATTTTCTGTAGAAACTATCCAAACCATGGAAACTTCTCACCTCGAAAATATTTCTCGGTGATGGCCATTCCTTGATCACTTCCACCTTTTCTGGATCCATCTTCAACTCATTCGCTGATATGACAAGACCCAAATAAATGAGCTCTGTCTTCATAAATGAGGACTTATTCATGTTGATCAACAGTTTCTCCTATTGCAGCTTCCTCATCACAATAGCCAAATGCTTTAAATGCTCAGCCTTCATCTTGCTGAAGATCAATATATCATCCAGATACACGACTACAAACTTCCCGATGAACTCCCTCAGGACTTCATTCATCAGCCTCATGAATGTGCTCGCCACAATTGTCAAGCCAAACGGCATGACCAGCCATTCGTACAAACCTTCGTTCATCTTGAATGTTTTCTTCCAGTCATCACCTTCTCTCATGCGAATCTGGTGATATCTTCTTTTTAAATCAATCTTTGAAAAGTAATTCGCCCCACTCAGGCAATCCATCGAATCATCCATTCTCGACAGTGGAAATCTGTACCCGACGGTGATTTTGTTGATCGCTCTAGAGTCAGTACACATTCTCCAGCCTCCATCTTTCTTTGGACTTAGTACCATTGGAACAGCACATGGACTAAGGCTCTCCCTGACCAGTCCTTTGTCCAGCAAATCCTGAACCTGCCTTTTGACCTCCTCATTTTCCTGCGGCGTCAACCTGTACGCAGCCTTGTTCGGCAAACTTGCTCCAGGTATGAGGTCTATGTGATGACTCACACTCCACATCGGTGACAACGAACGAGGTAGTTCATCCACACTGATGTCAGCGAACTCTCTCAGCAGTTCTTGAATCTCATCTGGCAAGTCATCCACTCTTGTGCTAGTCAAGACAATTCTCGGCTTCCTGACCACAAAGAATTGTGGATCTTCTTTCCTCTCCATCTCTGTAAGCAGATCCTTCCCACTCATAAGAAGTATTGTGTTTCTTACTTCCGGTTTTACTTCTTTATCCTTTATCAGAAGCAATCTGTGTGTTCTCCCATCCTTCTCTAAAGTGTATGTGTTCAGTCTCCCATCATGAACCACATTTCTGTCATATTGCCATGGTCTACCCAGCAATACATCACAAACATCCATGGGAATGACATCACACAAGATTTTATCATTATATCCACCTATCTTGAATTCAACCAAGCATTGTTTCGTAACACTTACCTAGTGTCCTTTCTGCAGCCACGAGAATTTATATGGACTTGGGTGATCAGTTGTCTCCAACTCTAATTTTTCCACCATCTCGGTTGAAACGAGATTATCGGTGCTTCTGCTGTCCACGATGACCTTGCATTTCCTATCCTTGGCTTTGCAAGTTTTCCTGAACAATCTGCTTCTTTGATCTGTGTTCATAACCTCCTTCTCGGGTGTCAAAAGAACTTTATGCATCCCAAGCGACCTTCCACTGTCTGCATCTTCATTCTCGACATCACGCCTCTGCGCTTCAGTGATGTGAGCTTCTCCTCTGGCTTGCTTTTTCTCTGGACACTCAAATGAATTGTGCCCATTCTTCCCACATGTAAAACATGTGATCACTCCACCTCTTCCCCTACCTCGACCTCTAGTACGAGGAAGAGTGTTTGCATCAACATAATCTCCTCGCTGATCATTTTGTTGTCTTCTCTGTTCAACCTGTGGCTGTCCTCATTGTGAGGTTCCACCTCTTTCAATCTTACCCTGAGGTTTCTGCCATTCCGCCTTGGGCTTCTGGTATTTTTCCTGGGCAACTGCCTTGCCTCTGGGCTGACTTCTTCCTCACCCTCGCTGACCTTGCTTGCGGCTCAGCTTCTCTTCAGCTTTCAGAGCCATCTGGTACGCATCCTCAACTGTTTGGATGGTTACCATGCTCAATTCATCCTGAATGTCATATCTCAGACCATTCAGATATCTCGCCACCTTCTCATCATCGCTTTCCCGATGACCTGCTCTAATGTTGAGCCTGTAGAATTCTTCAGTGTACTCCTTCACCGTCATCAACTTTTATCTCAGGTTCTGCATTCGCCTAAACAGTGTGATCTAATAGTCTCTTGGGATGAATTTAGCCTTCATCTTAGCAATCATCCTATCCCAGCTCCTAATTTTATGTTTCCCCTTGGAACGTTTATCTGCCTGTAGCTCGTCCCACCATAATGCTACATGTCCCTTCAATCGGGTGACAGCATGTCTGACTTTCTTGTCTTCTTCGATCTCCTCATAATGGAAGTAGGTGTCAAGAGATTGGATCCAGTCTAGTAACTCTTTTGCATCCAGACTTCCCTCGTATACTGGAATATCCATTTTTTCCTTCGCACCCATCCTGGCAATGGCTTTGATCAACCGCTCGGTTGATGCGTCTTCTGCTGTGACCTCTTCTTCTGCATGTCCAGCTTCCTCTTCAACTTAGGAATCACTAAGATCCCTTGCACCAACCCCGCGTCTCTGCGCTGTCTCCATCTCTTCGAGTCTTGCTCAGAGATATCTCATCTGGCGCTCCATTTCTGGATTCCTTGCTGGCCTACCTCTTCTCCTCACCTCCCTGTCTTCCGGGTCGGGTGATTGTCTTTCTCTTCTGGGTGGCATGATAAATCCTCTTCTCTGCTACAGAAAGAAAAGATATTCCCGCTCTGATACCACTCTGACGCAACCTTCCCCACTCCTCAGAGAATGATCGCTCTCACCAGGACCTTCTCTAACTTTGGCCCGAAGAGCGTGAATGCTCTTCTAATTCCCTGTCGGGAATTCTTTACCCACAACAACTCCTTTCTGACCTCCCTTCACAATCATGAAATCGGACTTCACAATTTCGCGAATCCTGTGGTCGTATGTCTCTCACCTCACGATCTTCCGAAGTCCGATGTGAGTCAATGCTGACTCCCCTCCACTATTGAAACTTCTTCCTGTCGGGAAATCGCTACTGGCGACATCGACAAATTGAATTGCCAACCTCCGAACCTCGATGGTCCGATTTTCCGAGACACGTGTGGACTTGACTTATCCACTCCTTATCCCTCTATCGGGTCTTCGAAACTCGCAGGATCGCGAGTCCTGATATCGATGGACTCGGGACTTACCTTTTCCCGAACTCCGATACAGTGCCACCTGTACTCCACCAGCACTTGTGGTCCCACACTACCACGTCACCTTGGGATTTCGCGGATCGCGAATCCAACCTACAAGCGTTCTCTGTCGTCGAGAACCCCGATTCTCCAAACCCCGATTCCTTGGGATTCCTTGACACGCGTCCCCATGATCGACATTTATTATTCTATCGGGATATCGGGGATCGCGATATCGCCACTTCCGCTCCACCAACTCGGCGGTCCAACTTGCGATATGCCGATATGCGATGACACGTGCAGATCTGATGATCCGATCTAACGGTCCTTGGGTTCTTGTGAAATCTCTCCAGGTGATTTCAACCGTCCATCCTCCCTTTGTTATTTTCTGCGAAGTGAATTAAACGCTCCCTCTGCAGAACTCTGTTTAACCACTCAACGACCTGTGGAGCTTCTCTCGAGCTTTCCACAGCATCCCTACAATTCTCCCTTCAGTGAGTTGTAGGCCTATCCCTCCTGAGCTTATTCTCGCTTCACAAGTCTTTATGAGAACTTGTTGCACGCCCTCCTTGTGGCAGATCTTCGAACACGACTAGGTGTCGAAGCTTCTTCGAGTCTGCGCACTCACCTGCAGCAGCAGTCCAAATTCCCCTTTCTCAGAATCGCAACCCTGAGTCTTCGTCCAGCCCGCGCATGCCTTGCACGGCTTTGGTGCCAAATCTACACTTCTAATATGAATAGAAACAAAAACTATCTCTAAGTAAACCCGGAAGTCACGCACTCCTTGCGGACAATTCAACTGCACCCTTGCAGGAATTCTCTGACTCACTTAGAGAAACAATTGAAACTCATTCACTCATTCTCTCAGATTTCAAATCAACCATGAAATCACATACACAACATATAAAATCAAATGCATGACAGGAAGCAAATACTTATGAGCATAACATCAACACACAGAGAAATAACACATAACCATGGAAATGAATCAAAGCCTTCTCCTATTAATTCAATCTCTGTACATGGGTGTTCTTCATACAATTCTTTGTTCTTCTCTTCTCTTCTTGCTCCTGAATGAATGATTCTGAATAATAATCTTACAATGTACAAAGGAGGGTGTCTATATCCGTTTTCCCTCTTGAAACCTAAAACTATCTAATCTAGACTTAAACATCTATCTACCTGCATTAAATCTATTAAATGCCTTCCTATCTACTAAGGACGAGAGCTTAAAGGCTCAAGGTCCCCTTTACAATACAAGTGCACTTCTTTATGAATGATTTCATTAAAGAGCGACGCAACAATTTCCAAAGCATTTCAAATATGTGTGTTGGCGCTGTCCAGCTGTCCTTTCCGCTCCATGCATTGGCTCGCTTGATGAGTGAGCAATGTTCCTGCATCACACAAATACAAATCCAAAGAAATAATGTATCTATACTTTATAAATAGACTATTATTATATCAATTAAATTTTAAAATAAATAATCAAATTTTTTTATCATTTAAAATAGCATGATATTATATTTATTTAATAAGTGATATATTATATTTAATAAACAAAATTAATTGTAACATATTTTGAAATAAATATGAAATTATTTAGATAATATTAATTTTATATATTGATTTATTTTTTATAAAGTTTGATATAAATATAGATTTTGAACTATTTAAATAATAGTAATTTTATATATTGATGTTTTTTATACAAAGTTTGAGATAATATTAATTTTGTATATTGATGGTTTTTTATTTATTTATTTATAGATTTTGAATTAATTGATTTTTTTTTAATAAAGTTTATATATATTGTTTGATATATATGTAGGATTTTATTGTTGTAAAGAGAAATCTAATTTATTTACGTGTTTGTTTTAAGCATGGCAATCTAAAATGAAAGTACTTACTTTTATTTATTATGAATTTTTTTATTAATTTTTATATTTACTAGTTTATTTGTAAGAATATTATTTAAAAAAAAAATTATAGGATTATAAATATGATAAATACTTTCCAAAATCTTTTTGTTGACTCCTTCCCAATACATATTTATAATAAAAATATCTTTTATTTTTATTAAATATTTCATATTTTTAACAAATACCTTTTTTATACACCCAATACCTATAAACCCAATATCCCTCAATATCTACAATACCTTCTATATTTTTCACAATTTAAAAATCATATTTATAAATTAACCTCTTTGGTTAACATAATAAAGCCCCATAATTCCAATGCATACAATATTTTAAATATAATTTATTTTCTTCAAAACATGTGTTTCTTGAGTGGGCCTAATGGTTAAGAATATGTGTTTCCTCTTGAGAGGTCACAGGTTCAAATCCAGAGGCGGGTAGGGTATGTATACCTTCGTAGACTTTACCAGGGACGGAGATTTCCTTTTAAGCCCCTACCATGCCACAAATATAAGTTAAAACAGATTAACTCCTAATTAATAAAATTTTACCATCAAAGTTATTTTAAAAGTTTTTTTATTAAAATATTACTTAATTAATAAAATTTTACATCATTATTATTCTAACATTACCATATGAAGTTGTTATGAAGTTTTACATTAATGTTAGTGTGTCAATATTTAATATGTAATTACAAGATTGGGACGATATTAATATTGTCAATTTAAATAACACTTTAATATTGTTATCAAAAGTTTTTTAGATTATTTTTTCATTAAGACCATATTAAAAATGTTACCATACACTCGATAAATATGTTTTGGAGATCTTTTATCAAAGTCATTAAGGAAAGTTTAAATTTGTTATTTGAACTTTGAAAACCTTTTTATGCAAGCCATGAGACCTTTTGCATAAATATCATTCTAGTGGCCCTTTGAAACTCCCTAGAAGGGTATTAGGAGTTTCACAAAGATGATATTTAGAAACTTTCCAATAACTTCTCAAAGATGAGTGGTCTTTTGAGTTGAAACTCCCTAGAAGGGTATTAGGAGTTTCACAAAGATGATATTTAGAAACTTTCCAATAACTTCTCAAAGATGAGTGGTCTTTTGAGTAGCTTATTAGAAGCTCATAAGGATAAGATCTTAGAAACCTTAAATTGTTTTCAAAGAGTAAGTAAATATTTTCATAGTACTTGCTTATATAGCGATACAATTTGTGTTATTTTTCTAACAATTTGTTTCAAAGTTATATATATATATATATATATATATATCCTAAGTGAGCCTAATGGTTAAGAACATGTGTTTCCACAAGTTCAAATAAGAGGATAGGGTAGTTAGACTCTTGAGTAGATTTTTTATATTTTCCTTATGATTTATCAATTTAAAAAACAAAAAAATAATTAAAAAGCAACATTTCTTTTAATTTCAAATTTTAAAAATGTAATTAAATAATAAAGATTTAATTGTAAATCATGTTGTATTACCATATTTTAATAAATACTAATAATTATTTTTTTAAACCACCAACATTCTTTCCACATGGAGCCCACTGTCACCTCATGGGATTAAATCCCCTGTCGTTGTTTCTTGGACCTCACTTGAGACCAACTTGCTGCAAGCTCTTGACGTTTCGCTTCATGGGAGTTTTTATGGAGATGGGTGGATGATGTCACAGTCTAATCACCAGATCATAAATGGAGCTCTTAGGCCAGAGCTTGGGTGCACCAAAACTCATTTTCACCTGTTGGCATAGGGGTAGACCTAGGGTTCAATGCTTCAACAACGCACCAACAAAACCCTAACTACCGGCCCTTTAGACAACACCTATGAAGCAGATGAAGTCTCACCTAAGGTAGAGGCAGGGGGGGTTGTAGGACTCAAGTGTCTACAAACTAGTTGGGACACAGATCTGTGATCACAACACTGAATAGAGCACTTACCCAACAATATGCATTAAGTTATGATTCTTATTCACATCGAAAATTAACCCTTATTATAGATTATCACAAGTTCTAACTCTTAAACCCTCTCAGCACATAGCATAAGTTCAGATATAACATTCATTCACATCATAAAGCACTAAGCATTCATAGATCTATCTATCATATATCAAGAACAATGCACTAAGAAATTAGATACATAAATAACATGAACAACATAGCACAAATCACATCGACACAGGATATACGTGGTTCACGCCAGTGTGGGGATACATCCACCAACTCTTCTTCTTCTTTATTAGTCTCCTTAGATCTTCTTACAGCTGCAGAGCCAAAAAGATCACTCTGCACTAGACAGACGATCTGCGCACAACGCCCTAGATCCACCTTCCTCAAAATCAAGTCATGGCACAAAACCATACACAGTTTGTGCACAAAGCCTCTTACAATCACTTGCACTTATCTCTGCAAGTCTTAACATATTGTAGTCATGCACTAAGCCCATGACCTCAAAAATTGGCATCTACATACATCACCTAGCTACTTATTTACATATTACAAAAAGGGCCTAGACATGGGTAAACCCATGGGCCGACATCCCATACCCGTTACATAAACCCTAAAATCCCAAAAATCCTACAAAAACGAGCAAGATATTGCGATCTTCTCTTCGCCTGGGCGCTTCGCCTTCGACCTACCTATCAAAGTCCCAAAAAATGGTCAAACATGACCAATGTTGTCTCAAAAATTGGTTGAGGGACAACAGGCCCCCAACACTCACCTATGACTCGTCCCGAGTCACTTCAATATGGGAAACTCTACTTTGAAGGCCTCGAGCTTAGCTCAAGTTGCCTCGACTTTCTGCTTTGCTAAAGCCTCCTGCTCGGTGAACTCCTGAACTACTTGCTCGGTGATAGGCCCTTCCAGGTGTTGTTCTACTGTCACAACCACCTGTTCCAATTGTGAGCCTTGTCCCTCAATTTCTTCATAAAGTGTACAGGATTCTTCCTGTACCGGCTAGAGTCTTTGTGTCACCTCCATAACTTTTCTTTGGATGGAAGTGACCTGTTGCTAAACTGCGCACTGCTCCTATGACTTCTTCATCTTCTCAACTGTAATAAGTAGCTTCATCTGTGCTTGCACTATGGAGGCCTATTGCTTCAACTCTTGGATTTGTGCTTCCACTCTCCTCATCTCTGGGTCTTCTGCGAGGTTCTCATAGGTCTACGCAATTTGGTTACTTAGTTGTTTACATTCTGAGGCCAATGCCCTGATTCTTTCTACTGCACTCTTGGCAGTTTCTTCCCTTTGATCTCTCACTTCTTGCGGAGTGCTCGAAACTGCTTGGATTTGTAGCTTTGCTACTCTTTCTTGAAGCTATTGAATGGATTCAACAAGCTTCCCCACTTGTCTCTCAACTATCTCTTCTTCCATCTGTGCCAAGCCCGACATAGAGAAAACTACTCTAGTCACTGCCTCTCTAGCTACAGTCTTCTCTGTAAGAAGCTGGTCTTTCTCTTCCTGGATTTTCTCTTTTTCCTTTTCGAACTTCACCCTAAGGTCATCTTTCTCTTGTTATGCAACCCAAAGTTTCTCTAAGACCTCCTCCTTTTCTCTCTTCAAGGCCTCTGTGGCTTGCTCCTTTTCTTCTTGCACTCAACGAAGTCGAGTCCCTGTTGCATCTGCTAATCTGGGTAATTGGGTGGCCTCATCCCCCAATTCTACAATCTCTTTTGAACATGGAATAGTAGACACTGTGTGGATCGACCAGATGGCTTGTTGGATGTCTTTCAGTTCTTTCTCGATTTTGTCATACATTGTTTCTTGATTTTCTTCATGTCTCTGCAGGATATCCTCTCAGGCATATTCTACAGCTATGATGATGAGTTGGATATCGTCCACTGTGAGCATGTTTTGTGACTGAGGCTTATTGTCTCATGACTTCTTTCTTGACAAAGGTTTCTCCATGGAAACCTTCCTCTTCCACGATGCTTCTACTATGGTGAGGGGATCCTCTGGCGGTGTCACTTTACCTTTATCATGCTTGTCTTCTTCTTCTCCTCCTTCCTCTTGGTTCACTTCATCTCCTTCTCCTCCTACAGGTGATTCAAGTGTAGTTTCCTTTGATGCTTTGTCCTTCGCATCACTTTTTATGTCTTGGACTTCATCCTTATTCTCATTTTTCTTTGCACTGCTTTGTCCATCATGTTCGACTCGGGTGACTAATGGGATTCCTATGATATCGAGGTCAGATAGTTCTGCATCTTCCACTAGTACAAGGAATTTTGTTGGCCATTCCTTAGTGATCTCTTCCATGTCTTCCTCGGTCAAATTATAGTAATACTACAACTCTTCCTTGTTTTCATCCCCGCACATGGTGATGTAGATGAAATGTCAGTCTGCACAGAAATTCACTAGTGGCCTGTATCGATGGAGTGTATTCAGTGTCATTCAAGGGAATAATTCAATGGAGCGCTTCAACTGTATATAGTAGGTGTGGAAGACAACATTCGAATGCCATTTCTTCTCTATATCGTTCGTATACCACAAAGTGGTGAACCTCATGGCCAATGGTTCTGATGGCTTGAATTATGGGAATGTCACCCCCTCTGACATCTCCCAAGTGACAAATGCGATTATAATTAACAACCAATTGAAGTTAAATTCATATCCTTGGTATTGCACTTCGCAACATTCCTTCTCCAACTCTTTGATGAGGTAGCTCTCCCAGTTCATCTTCATTCCTTCAACACACTTTCCTGCGAGGTTGCCTATGAACCCTATGACCTACATTAGATGGTTCTTTCTAACAAGCTTGCCAAAAATCATATGACAATAAATTACCACTGTGCCATCTTGGATGGAGGCTACCTTATAGCCTCGCTACCCCTTCTCCACATCACCATAGGCATTCTTTATTCGTTGCGCCAGGGAGAAATCTCTAGCCTTCTCTGGGTAGAACTGTTGAGGGTCTGGTCCTTGCATGTTGAGTCTAGTAATGAGGTGGATCAGCGTTGGATCCATAGTGATGCGCCTATCCAACCAAAGATAACCGCCATGGTAGCACGATAGGAGGAGTTTAACGCAAGCGTTAACCTCCTGATGTCTACCGAAGTGGGGTTTTTTCTTCATTTGTAATATCATCGATCTTCCAATCTCCTTGATCCATGGCTAGGGAACTATCTTAGGATTCTTCCTAGTCATCTTCGATAGATACCTATGCAGTGTGAGCATCACATAGTTCATTCGATCTCTTAGGTTAAAATCACTGATCTTGAGAGCTGGGATCAGTCCCAACTATGGTCCAACTGCGTGTATCCCCTTTGGGAGGTATGCAATGATGAGTGTGTACTCAAAATCATGTGGGATGTTGTCACCACTAACCACGTCAGGAAAAGGCGGGATGTAGTTGGGAAAGACCGACGGAATTTGCTTTTCATTCGCCAGATCATCGTGGTGCTTGCTTCTTTTCTCAGTTGTGGTTCATCTCGACTGACGTCCAGTCGAGGCGGATTCTTGCAATCCTCTATTCGACGATGCCTGTATTCTGATACACATGAATTTCTCAGCCATCAGGTCTCTTAATATCTCCTCCACATAATTCTCTACTACACTACATTCACCCAACATGCACACTCATGATCAAACAACATGGATAGGCGAATAGGTAGACAAGTTAGTTAGATGGACGACGAGGTCTATACAACATAGTGTGGTATGCAATCACATCTATGTTAGCTCAGATATATCGGTTTGAAAAAAGTGGTCTCAGTGCAGCACTCGAAGGATTAAATAAGCAATGTCATAATAGATTCCTTCAGTGGGTCTAAATTCCTTAATCAATACAAATCTATTCATTATGGCACGGTATCAATGGTCCAATGACGATTTTTTCGACAATAATTGTGTTTCTAACTGTTTCAGAGCGTCATTCTAATGGTCGGGATGCCTCCAACAGTCATATAGCTTCATCATGGTGAAGTGTCATTCTGCGTTGTTCTACTATTCCTATGAGGTTCAAGTTCGACAAGCCTTCTTTCTGCAAAGTCTTCTCTTGAACTTCTTGCATTTTTTCTAGCTTTTCTTTCTTCTTACTAAGATTTCTTGTCTTCCTTCCTGTGATCTAAGTCTATGGATTCCTCTTTCCATTATTTTTCTTATCTTCTATTATCATAGTAACTTCGCACTACTGAGGGTCTTTCAAAGTGTTCAAAAGTAACACTTATTCTCTTACTATTTCCAGGGTATATGCACTTCTTTCCTGCATGGACAGGTTCTTTAAGTCTTCTTGTGTTCTTTCAACTTCGACATCTAACTCTCTTGTCTTTTTTTCTTTTGACTTTTCCTCTTGTTCTTGCATTAGTCGCTCTATTTTCTTAGCTATGAATTCCCTTAATTCTTTCTTTTTCTGTTCTGTAGCTTCTTCCTCTTCTTTCCTTTGAATATGATCCTTCTTAATCCAAGTCTTTCCTAGCAAATGTGCAAAAGGGGCATTGTCCTCAACAAACTTAATAACTTCCAATTCTTCTTCGGTCGATGCTCCACGAGCCATCATAGGTACATTATCAACTCTTCCATATAGGGTTATCATATTTCCTTTAAACAATCCTATCCTTCCCAATGAAAGAATCATGTCAGGCTTTCCCAAAAATTCCCAAGTGCTTTTTGGCATAATATTCACCTATGTTTCCTCATCCAAGACACAGTCTATGTCGAAGTATCCTATTTTTATTTCTATGTGATGCTTCTCTTTTAAGATCTCTGGTAAAGTGATGTCCCTGTGACCATTCAGTGTTTCTTTCAGCTGTAATAACATAGTCTGGGATTCTTTATGGTTTTCTAACATATCCTTAGTCCCTTGACCTTCTTCATAGTTTTCTTGTCTCATGTTCATCTTTTCAACTTTAGCAATCATTCTAGGGAAATCCAAAACCTCATGATCAACAAATTTAGAAAAAAGACAAATAGGACCTATACCAAGGTATTTCTTAGCAAGATGTCTCGGTCTTCTGTAGTTATAACACAGTGTCAATCCTCTCTTCCTTTTAAGTGATCCTCAACCTTTCCTGTACTGCGCACTAGGATGACAGTGAGGAACCTGCAATCTACATAAATTCTTTCTAGGTTCCTGCATCCACTTGTTAGTCCAAAAATTCTTTCTATGCATAAGAATAACATATCTTTCACTATCTCTATCAAATATATTTAGATCAACTCTTTCTTCTTATTGTGCCCTAGTTTTCAGACTAGGAAAAAATCTATCAAACATACCTAGATTCATACTTTTGAAGAAAAAATTTCCACTTGCCTTGCATTTACCACAACACAAAGATTTAAGATCTTACCTCTTTTCCTTAGATCTGGGTCCTTTATTAGCACAAAGATCCACAAGTCAAGTAGAATACCGCGCACTATAGCAACAGATCTATTCACATAGATTCTCTTTTCTTCGGTTCCCAACAATCATAGTTTCAGGTCCCAGCAATGGAACCATTTGTTGGCACAGGGGTAGACCCATGGTTTAAATCTTCAATAGCGCACCAACAAAACCCTAAACACCAGGCATTTCGGAAACACCATTGAAGCATATGAAGTCTCACTCGAGGTAGAGGCAGGGGAGTTGTAGGAATCATGTGTCTATAACCTAGCCGGGACACAAATCTATGATCACAAAACTTAATAGAGCACTTAGCCAACAATATGAATTAAGTTATGATTCCTATTCACATTGTAGATTAACCCTTATTATATATTAGCACAAGATCTAACTCTTAAACCCTCTCGAAACATAGCATAAGTTCAGATCTAAAATTCATTCACATCATAAATAACTAAGCATTCATAGATCTATCTATCATACATCAAGAAAAATGCACTAAGAAATTAGATACACAAATAACATGAACAACATAGAACAAATCACATCAACACAGGATATACATGGTTCACCCCAGTGTGGGAATACATCCACCAACTCTTCTTCTTCTTTATTAGTCTCCTTCAATCTTCTTACAGGAACAAAGCCACAAATCTCACTCCGCACTAGATAGGTGATATGTGCATAGCACACTAGATCCACCTTCCTCAAAATCAAGTCACGACACAAAGCCTTACACAATTTGTGCACAAAGCCTCTTACAATCACTTGCACTTAGCTCTGCAAGTCTTAACATACTCTAGTCATGCACTAAGCCCATGACCTCAAAAAATGACATCTACTTACATCGCCTAGCTACTTATTTATATATTACAAAAAGGGCCTGGACATGGGTAAACCCATGGTCTAACATCCCATACCCATTACATAAACCCTAAAATCCCAAAAATCCCGCAAAAATGGGTGAGATTATGTGATCGCTGCTTCACTTGGGTTCTTTGTCTTTGACCTACGTGTGGAAGTCCCAAAAAATTGTAGAACACGGCCAATATTCTCTCAAAATTTAGTCAAGGGAAAACAACACCCTCACCCTCCAAGGTCTCATCCCTCCATGGTTTTTGACACCATCCTGTCTTTATGGTGTGATCTCCATTGACCCTATTGGCCTTCTGTTTCTAGCTATTCTCCACGGTTATTGCAAATCGTATGGGTCTGGATGGTTTAGACCAACCCCTCATACTATCTCTGCGCATTCTTTTTCTGGTTTCCTGAGGCTAACTTCATGCCTCTTCTTATTGGAAAATCAAAGAGGGGAGCTACCTGGTATGCAGTCATAGGAAGGGTTGCATGTGACAGTGGCTCTCCCCAAGAAATCTAAGGCATCCCAAACCTGAAACCCATTTTTTTTCCCATTCCTGCTCAACCAACATGTGAAATCACCCAAGACCTCTCCACGCTCTCTAATCCATTTTCCTGTCGAATTGAATGGTTCGATGGTTTCATAAGTTCACTTAGTTTCTCTCCTCCTCCCCCCTCCCCTCCTAGTCTCCCTCCACCTCCACCTTCTCCCCCTCACCACCCTCCCCCTCTGCCTCCTATCACCTCCACTACTCCTTTTCATTCATCCCCCTCCTCTGATTGTCCCACCTCCTCTTTTGACTCTCCTCCTTCCCCTCTAGTCCCCTCAGCCTATTCCCATTGTGAAGAAAGAGAATATCTCAAGTCCTTGGATGACCTCAAGCATGGTTTAGGGGACGTCTGTTATCACTGAAATTTCGTCTGCACATGGCGACAAGAACTCCACATCATCAAAACAGCAATGAAGTCATTCATGGCACTGAATTAAGTTCACAGCATTCCAGAAGGGTCAAAAACTATACAAAGTAACCAAAAGTTGAAGGGCGCTTTACATCAGCTTGATGCGCGCGCACATGCGTGGGACAAAAACGTGTTATGCGCGCATGCACGCCCGACGCGCGACTGTCCACACAAAAATCCGCGCATCTACTAATACGGCGCATTAATTGCCTAGGTCGGCCCCTCGACCACCTACAGACCAGCCCCCAAAGTGATTTGACCCTCAGATCAGGATCGGCTCTGCAAATTTGGTGAATTAATGACCTAAGTGAACCCTAAACAGGTCCGTGTTCACACCGGAAGTTGGTTACGTGACCGCCTGGAAAAATGCTATAAATAGCTGTGAGGACTCATTGTTTCAAGAGGGAATTCAAAGCATTGTTACGCTGTCCAGATGACTCAGAGCTCAGCCTTTGACAAACAACTCATCAACAGTGTAACCCAGAGTTCTTTCATCACTCAGTTCAGTTTTATTCAGTTGTAAGGAAAGCTTCGTGTTGAGGGCCCCG
>ML793574.1:183691-219441 GCA_009831015.1 Picea engelmannii
AAAATTAAAATATTGATATTTAATTTTAAAAAATAGAGGTCATCCATACAATTATTAGAAAAAGTTAAAATATTAAGATTTAATTTTGAAAAATAGATAAAAGTAGATTGGGTTTATTTGGTGGGTATATAAAGTTTAATATTATTTGTAAAATTATAATTTTTTGGATTTTCAATAAAGATATAATAAATTTGATGAAAACATTATTGTTGCATGTGAGTCGAGTATGGTATCATGTGAAGTAATCCATATCTAATACAAGATCCACCGAAACATGTGCATCAAACCTCCCTTTTCAAACTAAATAAATGCTCAATTTAGGTATGAGAGTGGTCTCATGGTTCCCTATTGGGTAGGCCAATCCCCAAGTCTAGGGATGTTTCCCAAGAGGAACCTATCTAATTCATGTAGTGAGTGTGAGGTGGATTTGTAATATCCCGCTCTTGCACGCACATGATCTGACTGTTATTTAAGGAAACTTGTGTGCAAGTGATTCGGCTTTGAATATGGTCGTCTGTTTCACTTATGGATTTAGATGATGATGTTGTTGGATTATGATGTTATGTTATTTGATATCTATGTATATAAATGTGTTATTAACGGGCTTCTCCTGAGTGTGCATGACACTTGACAAATTGAGGATATCAATGGCATCAATGGACCTCCTTGGACTTCAGATCGAGTCAGGGAATGGACTATATATGGTTTGGGTATTTATGTTTATGCATATGTGACATATGATCAAGTATAGCATGATGTTGTTTATCGATCGTTGATAGTGTTTCATTGATGGATGTAGGCTAGCGATTGCTTGGTGATCAGAATCACATAAGGAGTAAGCGGACCATGCACAACAACCAAATATTGAGGGAGAGGTGTGGAAGTATCCCTGCCACAACCAACTAGAACTCCCACCATGGCTCAAATTTTAGATTAACAATTACCTAGTTCGAGAGATCCACGATGTCGTGATGGAAAATTGAGAAAGTTTCTCACGAAAATTCTAAGGGGTCGCACAATAAGGCAAGTCCCTTATTCCTTAGAGGCCCTTAGTCTCTGACAAGGTTGACTAATGGAGTATTGACTCCAAGGGTTGGAAAACTACCAAAATCAGTCAAAGGCGAGTGGCACCCTTGGAGCACGTACTGCGTCTTGAAGGGTACACCACATAAATAAAACATGAATAAAGGCAAGTGGCACCCTTGGAGCACAGAGTGCATCTTGAAGGGAACATCATGATTTTAATAAAGGCGAGTCAATGAACCTAGGTGCCTAGAAAAAAAAATTATTTGGACATTGTTAGACTTAAAATAAATATTAAATGAGTAATTTTTATTAATTATGAAATCCCCTTAAAAATTCTAAGCCTAGTTTAAAAATTTGAGCCTAAGTTTAAGTCGGTAAGAAGACTAGAAAAACTAAATTACAATTTCAATGAATGGTGGGGGATGAAGAAAAAAAACCAAGTTAAGAATTAACAACGAAATATTTTATCAAAATCTTTAATTATATGATTATGTGCAAGAAATACTAAATTGAAAATTAAGATAAGAAGGGAAATAAATATAAAAAGAATGCATAAGCATAGAGAGGAATCTAGAGACTAGTTAACTAGAGAAGAATCCCCTTTTTAACTCAACACAAATTTAGAAAGGTGTCATTCATAATTTTGGAATAAAGGAATAAAAGACTACTAAGAGTGATCTAAGGAGTGCTTTTAGGAGATATGAGGGAAGGTGACTTATAATTAAATTGAATTTTGGAATTTTTCGGGTGAAACTATTGAGAGGGTGACAAGTGTACGGGAGTGGGGAGGGAATTCTAAAATTCACTAATTAAAAAGTGAATTCACTATGCAAAAGGATGGTGTCTTGAACAAAATTTCTATAAAGTAATTGGTAGAGTGGAAAAGAGGATCATGACTGGTATGTGTAAACTTATGCTGCCATAATTTCTTTAAATGGTTTTTCTTGTGGGAGTTGGGATACACAGCTCGAAAATGAGAGTGGTAGATTGACCTTGCGAGGTAAGATGGGAGCTATATTTTTCTCTAGTTTTGTGTGTATGAACTCTTTTCATATTGGGGGGATAAGGGGGAAGAAGAGTACCCCTAGCATTGGTTGGGAGGTACTAGTGAGGTATTCTTGGTTAGCAAGCAGGAGACAGAAGGGAGTGCAAGCAAGAAATAACAACTTCGAATTCTTTGACTCCGGTTATGGTAATCCTAAACTAAGATTGCGTTGATTAAGTTTCAATTTAAAATTTAGTTTAATT
Organism: Picea engelmannii; assembly: GCA_009831015.1. NCBI lineage: Eukaryota > Viridiplantae > Streptophyta > Pinopsida > Pinales > Pinaceae > Picea > Picea engelmannii. Next base: position 185,966 of record ML793574.1, read on the forward strand.
CTATTTCATACCCATTGTTGGGAAATCTTAATCAAGGTTTTATATTTTTACTGAGATTTAATTAAGCATGTCATTGTGGTATTTTGTCTTTGTATTCGTTTCTCCATGATAATTTTTACTAGCCTTATGCTTTTATCATTGTGTTATTGTTTAGTTTTCTCCCTAGTAAAACCCTTCCTTTGAAATTTAACGGATTCATCCTTACTTATCTAAATCATTTCCTCCCTGGAGAAACCCACACTCTGAATGGTTTGTTACCTCTGCATTTTAATGGTACCTTCACCCAATAAATTTTATCTCTGCTCCAAAAAATTATTTCTCCCAGCCCTGTGATAGGTCAATACCATATCTTATGTTGTAAAGCCTCTTGGTGTTTCTCCCTCTCTGTGTTTTTCCTTCATTCACAACAATGTTTGGAATAATCTCTCTCTGCATTTCTCTTCTTTCACAACAAATTTTTGGGCATAAAATCTCTGTGTTTTTCCTTCATTCACATCAATTTTGTTTTGTCATAATCTTCCTCTGCATTTTCTTTCCCTCTGTTTTGTTATTTTTTATAATTGTGGGTTTTTTCTCTACGAGTTGTAGACCCAAGTTGCTTCCCTCACCCCTCTCTCTACCCAACAAAAAGCTTCATCTTTCTCTGCAATTTCATGCTTACACCCAACAACTTTAGAAACCTCTTTCATATTTTAGAACATTTTTCTTTCCTCTGTAATTTCATGCTTACACACAATGACTTTGGGAGCCTCTTCCAGATTCTAAAATGTTTTCTTTCCTCATAAATTGCATGCTTACACCCATTGACTTTGGTAGCCTCTTCCATATTTTAAAATGTTTGTATTTCCTCTCCAATTTTTTTCTTACATCCAAAGACTTTGGGAGCCTCTTCCAAGTTTTAAAATGTTTCTCTTTCCTCTGCAATTTCGTTTGTTACTTACCCAACGAATTCAAGCATCCCTTACTATGAAATTTAACCCTTTTTGTCCTCTCGGCATTTGAATTATTTGCCCAGCATGTTTTTGGGTATTGTCATACCTCTGCGTGAAGAGTAATACCTCAACACTTGTAATAAAATTTTAAACTCCTACCTTGATCCAAATCTCGAGGGCTGAGATATGGATGGATTTAATGTCGAGAGAGGAGGAGCTTAGAGATGCCAATATTACATAAAAATAAGCATGGACAAAAAAATCATAATGAATTACTTGGGATGTAAAGCTCAAAGAAGAGCGTCACCTCTATGGATCACGTTGTCATTGATGCCAATGGATTGATTATTTGGGAGATTGTTGTATCGTGTATCATTGATGCAAATGGTTTGATTGATTGATGTCAAGTAATTGATTGATTGATGACTGATGAACAATGTATGTGTATTGTCCTTGATGAGAATGATAGATGTCAAAGTGGAAACAAATTGATAAAGATAGATCATTCATATGATGTATATGATGCAACGGTGAATTGGTGCATAGATGACTCATTATTTTCTTATCATGATTGATAAGGTGCACAAATGGATGAACTCCAAAGTGGTCCCCTTATGGTGAAAGCCCTCACGGGAAGACACTTTGTGGTTGAGTTGTGGTTGTGAGGACCCATGATTGTATGTGGAATAATGAGATCAAGATCAAGGAAATTGTTGGTGAAAGTATCCTAGATGGATAGTTCTTGTCATGCCATTTCCGGTGGTATGTGGAATGTCACATAACTACTCATGGGTTGAGAGTTATGGCCTTACGAAGTTGGAGGAACCCCATATGAAGGATTGAATCCCCCAAGGTCAAAGAAGTCGAAGTGACCTAAAAGAAGAAATCATTATTTAAATAATAAAGAAGTGACAAAATCAAGAAGGAATATTTAAACGACAAAATATTGGAGAACTTTCTATTTATGGAAAGTAGTTAACCCTAAATAAGGAAAATGGGTTAAGTGAACTAAAAATGGGTTAAGTGACCTAGAGGATGAAAGTATAAATAAGATAGCTATGGTCTCTTGTAGATCGTCCTTTTTTTGGATCAATGGAGAGATTATTGTGAGATTATCTTGTGGAGGATTGATGGCGAGCTTCTTGTGAGAGCATATTTTGTGTGGATCTCTTGAGCATGATTGAAGATCTATTATGAGGAATAAAGTGAGAGGAGGATCTCATGGATGCATCAAAGTTTCGGCTATGTCAGAGATCTTGACGGAAAAAGTCTCGGAGCTTCAGAAACCCTAGTTTATGAGGTATACATGAACTGTAATGGGCCAAGGCACATACACACGCGGACTGTATGAGGACAGGGTGGGTATAGTGGATGGAATGATGAAGACTTGTGTTTGAGCTGGTGCCAAGATGTTGCATGATGAGGCAGGTTCCAGATGTGAATTTTATGGGCTTAGATCTATCACTGAGATAATGGTATGGTTACATTATTGTCTTAATGAATACTATTGTTTGATGCATTGTGAATGTTTAGGGCATTCTTGGTATGGATTCTATGATATGGTTTAGTTTGGATGATTTGGTTGATGGAGTTATCAGTACTCTTGTGATTCAGTGGTGATATGATTTCTATGGTATAGTAGTTGTTTATAAATGATTGAGATAACATTCATATTGATTTGTTTTGGAGCGTGAACAAGCTATTGGAGAGCTTGGATGTGTTGTGACTGGCTGGAGGTTAGATTGGATAGTCAGAGATAGAAGAGAATGATATATTGGTTGCAGATGATCTGAGTTAATCTTGAAGGTTAAACCCTAACTTCTCAAAAGGTATACGCAGCCTACTGTATACATTGGCTGCGTGCATATGTGGGTTGTAGTGAGCCAGGGTGCATGCACAAGTTGGCTGCACTACTGACAGGTTGTGTACCTGTTGACATATAGATATCTGTTGAGGATTATTGCCTCATCTCAGTTGTTGCTGAGGGTGCAAGATGAGCCTTGCATTATAGAGCTGGTTCTCTTGTAGAGTTGTACTCTATTCAATTGTTGTTGATAAACCCCCGGATTGTTGTCCATAATAAAAAGAAAAATTGTGCATACATCTTGTGTTCTTTGTGTTCCTTGTGGTGATGAGTTATTGATGATATGTGTTGTTGATATATTTTCACATCTAACTGGTTATAAATGAAAAAAATGGGTAATGGATAAATCTTGAATGTTAACTAAGGCGTTTTATGTAAAGAGGGAAGTTTTGGGAAAAATATCCCCACACTCATTCAAACCCCCCCCCCTCTAAGTGTTGTAGATGTGTCCAACAATTGGTATCAGAGCAGGCCTTCACTAAAAGCCTTAACAATCTTGAAGGAGATCCATAGACACACAAATGGATGATGAAGTTCCAATCCTCTATGAAGAAAACTATTCTACTTGGAGAATAGAGATGATAGTGTATTTTAAGACAATGGGAGCAACTATTTGGAAGGCAGCCATTGGTGGATGAGTTCCTTTGAAGAACAAGTCAAAGTTTTCAGCTGAAAGGGAAGGAAATAAGAATGATGCATTGGCTCTCAAGACCATTCTTAGTGGACTCTCAAGCCCTATCAAAGAGAGAATTGGACAATGCACTTCCGCCAAGGATCTATGGATAAAGATAGAAGAGACATATCAAAGCAATAAAGAAAAGGAAGATATTGAAGACCACTACATCAATATTATCAAAGGTAAAGAATCTCCAAAAACTCTTGAATGCATTATTTCTAAATGTGATTTTGAAAACATTTCAAGTAAAGATAAAGAATCAAGTGATGATAGCACAAAGGAAGATCTTTAAGACATTTCAAATGAAGGCAAAGAATCATGTGATGGTGTTGGCAAGAAGGAAGATATTGAAGGTAAAGAATATCCAAAGACTCTTGATTACAATGATGATGATGATGAACTTTTCTCTACAAGTGAAGAAAAAGATATAGAAACAGTTTGTGTAAATTTTGATGGTAATTATCCCATGAAAATAATAGAATAAAATCTATTAAAACTTCAAAAGGAAGTTGAAGAAGGTTTATATAGATATAGAAGTGATCATTTTTATACACACTATAACTATCTTTCAGATAACACTAAGAAGTTTCTTAGGGGAGTCAAAGGCACATCTTGAAGCTAAAAGAAATGATCAAGGAACAAGAAGAGAGCAATAAGACTCAATTAGAAGAAAAGGAAGAAGAAATCACAAGACTAAAGAATGGAAAAGAAGATATGAATATAGATTATGAGATTAGTAAAAGTTTTGAAACCATTGTCCATCTCAAAACCCAATTTGAATAAGCCAAAAGAATAGAGGAACTATTGAAGATTCAAATAAATGAAAAGGAAGAGTCATGTTGTAAGTTAGAAGCTAAAATTGTTGTCCTTAGAAAGAAGGTTGAAAATTCAAACAAATTCTTGAATATCTCATGAATCTTGGATGAGATCTTAGAAAGTCAAAGATCATCATGTGATAAATCAGGTATTGGATAGAAAGGAGAAGATACACATGTTGAAGAAAGCACCTCAAAGATGCATGAGGTAAGTCCATAAAAGAAGGAAGACAATGTTGCAAAACAACCATCTACATAAGACAAAGAAGATTTCAAAAGAACAAAGAAAGGAAGACATCAAGAAGCTACTTTTGGGACACCAAAGCAAAGGTATGAAAGTATTTTTTAGGGGTATTGTTATTCATGTAATGGATATGGTCACAAAGATTTTGAATGTAGATCTTATGAAAGGAGATATAATGGAAGATTCTATAACACCACAAGGTGTTGGATATGTGATCAAGTAGGACATATTATTGTTCATTGTAATTACATGAGATGCTACAACTGTAGTGGATTTGGCCACAAATCCCAGGAGTGTTGGAACACAAGAAGAAATTCCATGATGAGGACCTTACATAGCATGGATAGAAGAAGGAATTCAATAAGAAAGGGAGACATATTTGAAAATATGGATGCTCAGAGCTCAAGTAATGAGGAGAAGGGCCATATACAGAAGTGGGTGAAGAAGACAAAGAAGCCAGAACAGAATGAAAGACTGAAGGGAAGCTTAAGTAAGACATCTACTGAGGCATACACAGGTGTCAGTGGTGACAGTCGCGTACATACATTGGTTGACCTTACATAGGTCGCGTACACACGTGCTATGTTGTGCAACAAGCCGCATATATGTGGTAAAGCCTTGCGAAAAAGGAAATTCACATGGGTTGCAGCTTGATGTGATGGTATAACTCTGTGTTGCAGGGTCTAACATTGTTTATTGCAGGTTTTGACATTGTTTGCTGCAGGTTTTCATGGTTCTAAGTTAGATCACACAAGGTTATGATATAAAATAAATCTTGGGTGAATGACACTAACCCATGAGTATGGATTTATGTTGATCAAATGCTCATCTATTGGATTATGTAAAATAATCTGTTGGGGTACATGGCTAGTACATAATTGAATTTTCATTGATATAACTTATGATGTATTATTGGAAGCATATGGTATTGTTGGATATCAGGGTGCATGAATTTTGCATGTGGTTGGACTACATATTGGGACATGTAGTTGGTGGTTTGAGTTTATAATCATGTTGTACATCATTGGGGAGTCATATCTTGTTGATGCAGGGTTGATATACTTGCTTGGTGCAAGTGATGATGCATGATGGTACCCTCAGATGGTATTGTTGATAGATGCACATGTTGACATATTGGTAGATGCACATGGTTGGCATATTGGTAGATGCACATGTTGACATGTTGATAGGGGCATATGGTTGGTACATTCCATGGATAATATATTTTTGCACATGTTTGATGTAAATGGGTGTTGTGCTTTGCGAGCACATTTTTGGCACATGATGTATTTGGTTAATCTTTTGCTTCATGATGTATGGTATGGCACAAGGTTGATATATGGACAGGTCCAAGGATCGTCATATGGTAGCATATTTTTCATCTTTCAGAGAAGATAGGGGGAGACATACCCTTAGGGGGAGTCATTTTTCTTCCCATGATTCTAGGAGGAGATATTTATCAGATACATACCTAGAAAAGAGCCCTATATTTGAAGAAAGAGCACAGAGGCATAATTCCAGGAGGAGTGATGGTCACAGGGGGAGTATGTTTGATGTATATTCAACATTACATCAGAGTGATATCCCTTGTTAAAATGGGGAGAGATTATTCAATGGAAACAAGACAGGGGGAGAAACACCAAAAGGAGAATGACCCTTTGCCATTGATGTCAAAGGGGGAGAGATAATCACATTGATGTGATTGATGTCTATTGATGGGGAGAGATTGATGTGGAGAGATAGTCACATTGACTATTAATATAGATCATGCCTTATCTACATGTTGCGATCAATAATTGGTAATTGGTGTTGACATCAATACTGTTATTGCCATCAATGCCAAAGTGGGAGATTGTTGGATCATGTTGTCATTGATGCCAATGGATTGATTATTTGGGAGATTGTTGGATCATGTGTCATTGATGCAAATGGTTTGATTGATTGATGTCAAGTAATTGATTGATTTATTATTGATGAACAATGTATATGTATTGTCCTTGATGAGAATGATAGATGTCAAAGTGGAAACCAATTGACAAAGATAGATCATTGATATGATGCATATGATGCAGTGGTGAAATGATGCATAGATGACTCATTATTGTCTTATCATGATTGATAAGGTGCACAAATGGATGAACTCCAAAGTGGTACCCTTATGGTGAAAGCCCTCACGGGAAGACACTTTGTGGTTGAGTTGTGGTTGTGAGGACCCATTCTTGTATGTGGAATAATGAGATGAAGATCAAGGGAATTGTTGGTGAAAATATCCTAGATGGATAGTGCTTTTCATGCCATTTCCGGTGGTATGTGGAATGTCACATAACTCCTCATCGTTTGAGAGTTATGGCCTTATGAAGTTGGAGGACCCCCATATGAAGGATTGAAGCCCCCAAGGTCAAAGAAGTCAAAATGACCTAAAAGAAGAAATCATTATTTAAATAATAAAGAAGTGACAAAATCAAGAAGGAATATTTAAATGATAAAATATTGGAGAACTTTCTATTTATGGAAAGTAGTTAACCCTAAATAAGGAAAATGGGTTAAGTGACCTAAAAATGGGTTAAGTGACCTAGAGGATGAAAGTATAAATAAGATAGTTATGGTCTCTTGTAGATCATCCTTTTTGTGGATCAATGGAGAGATTCTTGTGAGATTATCTTCTGGAGTATTGATGGAAAGCTTATTATGAGAGAATCTTTAGTGTGGATCTCTTTAGCATGATTGAAGATCTATTATGAGGAAAAAAGTGAGAGGAGGATCTCAGGGACGCATCAAAGTTTCGGCAATGTCGGATATCTTGACAGAAAAAGTATCGGAGCTTCAAAAACCCTATTTTCTGAGGTATACATGGGTTGTAATGGACCAGGGCACGTACACACGTGGGCTGTATGAGGACAGGGCACGTACAGTGGATGGAATGATGAATACTTGTGTTTGAGCTGGTGCCAAGCTCTTGGATGATGAGGCGGGTTCAAGATTTTCATTCTATGGGCTCAGATATATCATTGAGACACTGGCATGGTTACATTATTATCTTGATGAATACTATTGTTTGATGTGTTATGAATGATTAGGGCATTGTTGGTATGGATTCTATGTTATGGTTTAGTTTGGATGATTTGGTTGATGGAGTGATCAGTACTCTTGTGATTCAGTGGTGACATGATTGTTGTGGTATACTATTTGTTTATACATGATTGAGATAGCATTCATATTGATTTGTTGTGGAGCATGAACAAACAATTGGAGAGCTTGGATGTGTTTTGACTGGTTGGTGGTAAGATTGGACAGTCAGGGATAGAAGAGAATGATATACTTGTTGCAGATGATCTAATCTGATCTTGAAGGATAAACCCTAACTTCTCAGAAGGTATACACAGGATGTTATATACATTGGCTGAGTGCATATGTGGGTCGTAGTGAGCCAGGTCACGTACATGTTGATAGATTGATATCTGTTTAGGATTCTTGACTCATCTCAGTTGGTGTTGACAGTGTAAGATGAGTCTTGCATTATAGAGTTGGTGCTCTTGTAGAGTTATACTCTATTCCATTGATGTTGATAAACCCCCAGATTGTTGTCCATAATAAAAAGAAAAAATCCACATACATCTTGTGTTCTTTGTGTTCCTTGTGATGATGACTTATTTATGATATGTGTTGTTGATATATGTTCACATATAACTAGTTATAAATGATAGCAATGGGTAATGAATAATTTTTGAATGTTAACTAAGAGTTTTATGTAAAGAGGGAATTTTTGGGAAAAATATCCCCACACTCATTCACCCCCCCTCTAAGTGTGGTAGGTGTGTCCATCAATTGGTATCAGAGTAGGCCTTCACTAAAAACATTAACAATCTTGAAGGAGATCCATAGACACACAAATGGATGATGAAGTTCCAATCCTTGATGAAGAAAACTATTCTACTTGGAGAATAGAGATGAGAGTGTATTTGAAGACAATGGGAGTAGCTATTTGGAAGGCAGCCATTGGTGGATGAGTTCCTTTGAAGAACAAGTCAAATTTTGTATCTCAAAGGGAAGGAAAGAAGAATGATGCATTGGCTCTCAAGACCATTCTTAGTGGACTCTCAATCCCTATCAAAGAGAGCATGGGACAATGCACTTCTGCCAAGGATCTATGGCTAAATCTAGAAGAGACATATCAAAGAAAGAAAGAAAAGGAAGATATTGAAGACCACTCCATCAAGATTATCAAAGGTAAAGAATCTCCAAAATCTCTTGAATGCATTATTTCTAAATGTGATTTTGAAAACATTTCAAGTGAAGATAAAGAATCAAGAGATGATAGCACAAAGGAAGATCTTGAAGACATTTCAAATGAAGGCAAAGAATCATGTGATGGTGTTGGCAATAACGAATGTATTGAAGGTAAAGAATCTCCAAAGACTCTTGATTGCAATGATGATGATGATGATGAATTTTTCTCTACAAGTGAAGAAGAATATATAGAAACAAATTGTGTAAAGTTTGATGGTAATTATCCCATGAAAAGAATAGAAGAAAATCTATTAAAAATTCAAAAGGAAGTTGAAGAAGGTTTATATAGATATAGAAGTGATCGTTTTTATACACACTATAACTATCTTTCAGATAACACTACGAAGTTTCTTAGGAGGAGTCAAAGGCGCATCTTGAAGCTAAAAGAAACGATCAAGGAACAAGAGGAGAGAAATAAGACTCAATTAGAAGAAAAGGAAGAAGAAATCACATGACTAAAGAATGGGAAAAAAGATATGAATATAGATGATGAGATTAGTAAAAGTTTTGAAACCATTGTCCATCTCAAAACCCAATTTGAAGAACCCAATAGAATAGAGTAACTATTGAAGATTCAAATAAATGAAAAGGAAGAGTCATGTTGTAAGTTAGAAGTTGAAATTGTTTTCCTTAGAGAGAAGGTTGAAAATTCAAACAAATTCTTGAATAGCTCATGAATCTTGGATGAGATCTTGGAAAGTCAAAGATCATCATGTGATAAATTAGGCCTTGGATACAAAGGAGAAGATACACATGCTGAAGCAAGAACCTCAAAGAAGCATGAGGTAAGTCCATAAAATAAGGAAGACAATGTTGCAAAACAACCATCTACACAAGACAAAGAAGATTTCAAAAGAACAAAGCAAGGAAGACATCAAGAAGCTACTTTTGGGACACCAAAGAAAATGTATGAAAATATTTTTCAGGGGTATTGTTATTCATGTAATGGATATGGTCACAAAGCTTTTGAATGTAGATCTTATGCAATGAGATATAATGGAAGATTATAAAACACCACAAGGTCTTGGAGATGTGATAAAGTAGGACATATTGTTGTTCACTATAACTCCATGAGATGCTACAACTATAGTGGATTTGGCCACAAATACCAGGAGTGTTGGAACACAAGAAGAAAGTCCATGATAAGGACTTCACATAGCATGGCTAGAAGAAGGAATGAAGTAGGAAATGGAGACATATTTGAAAAGAGGTATTCTCAGAGATCAAGTTATGAGGAGAAGGGTCATCTACAGAAGTGGGTGAAGAATATAGAGAAAACAGAATAGAATGAAAGACTGAAGGGAAGATTAAGTAAGACATCTAATGAGGCATACACGGGTGATAGTGGTGACAGTCACATAAATACGTTGGCTGACCTTGCATAGGTAGCGTACACACGCACTCTGTTGTGCAACAGGCCTCATATATGTGGTAAAGACTTGGGAAAAAGGCAATGCACATGGGTTGTAGCTTGATGTGATGGTATAACTTTGTGTTGCAGGGTTTGACATTTTTTATTGCAGGTTCTGACACTATTTGTTGCAGGCTTTCATGGTTCTAAGTTAGATCACACAATGTTATGATATAAAATAAATCTTGGGTGCATGGCACTAACCCATGAGTATGGATTGATGTTGATCAAATTCTCATCTATTGGATTATGTAAAATAATCTGTTGGGGTACATGGATGGTACATAATTGAAGTTTCATTGATATAACTTATGATGTATTATTGGAAGCATATGGTGTTGTTGGATATCAGGGTGCATGCATTTTTCATGTGGTTGGACTACATATTGGGACATATAGTTGGTGAGTTGAGTTGATCATCATGTTGTACATCATCGAGGAGTCATGGCTTGTTGATGCAGGGTTTATATACTTGCTTGGTGCAAGTGATGATGCATGATGGTACACTCATAGATGGTATTGTTGATAGATGCACATGTTGGAATATTGGTAGATGCACATGGTTGGCATATTGATAGATGCACATGTTGGCATGTTTATAGAGGCATATGGTTGATACATTCCATGGATGATATATTTTTTCACATGTTTGATGTACATGGGTGTTGTGCATTGTGGGCACATTTTTGGCACATGATGTATTTGGTTAATATTTTGCTTCAAGATGTATGGTATCGAACAAGGTTGATATATGGGTAGGTCCAAGGATCATCATATGATATCATATTGTTCATATTGCAGAAGAGATAGGGGGATACATACCCTTAGGGGGAGTCATTTTTCTTACCATGATTCTAGGAGGAGATATTTATCAGATACATACCTAGAAAAGAGCCCTATATTTGAAGAAAGAGCACATAGGCATAATTCTAGGAGGAGAAATGGTCACAGGGGGAGTATGTTTGATGTATCTTTAGCATTACATCATAGTGATATCCCTTGTTAAAAAGGGGAGTTATTATTCAGCGACAACAAGACAGGGGGAGTAGCCTGAAAAGGAGAATGGCCATTTTCCATTGATGTCAAAAGGGGAAACATAATCACATTGATGTGATTGATGTCTATTGATGGGGATAGATTGATATAGAGAGATAGTCACATTGACTATTAATGTAGAGCATGCCTTATCTACATGTTGAGATCAATAATTGGTAACCAGTGTTGACATTAATATTGGTATTTCCATCAATGCCAAAGGGGGAGATTGTTGGATCATGTTGTCATTGATGCCAATGGATTGATTATTTGGGATATTGTTGGATCATGTGTCATTGCTGCAAATGGTTTGATTGATTGATGTCAAGTAATTGATTGATTGATGATTGATGAACAATGCATATGTATTGTCCTTGATGAGAATGATAGATGTATAAGTGGAAACCAATTGATAAAGATAGATCATTGATATGATGTATATGATGCAATTGTGAATTGATGCATAGATGAATCATTATTGTCTTATCATGATTGATAAGGTGCACAAATGTATGAACTCCAAAGTGGTCCCCTTATGGTGAAATCCCTCATGGAAAGATGCTTTGTGGTTGAGTTGTGGTTGTCAGGACCCATGCTTGTGTGTGGAATAATGAGATGCAGATCAAGGAAATTGTTGGTGAAACTATCCTATATGGATAGTTCTTGTCATGCCATTTCTGGTGGTATGTGGAATGTCACATAACTCCTCATGGTTTGAGAGTTATGGCCTTATGAATTTGGAGGACCCCCATATGAAGGCTTGAAGCCCCCAAGGTCAAAGAAGTCAAAGTGACCTAAAAGAAGAAATCATTATTTAAATAATAAAGAAGTGACAAAATCAAGAAGGAATATTTAAATGATAAAATATTGGAGAACTTTCTATTTATGGAAAGTAGTTAACCCTAAATAAGGAAAATGGGTTAAGTGACCTAAAAATGGGTTAAGTGACCTAGAGGATGAAAGTATAAATAAGATAGCTATGGTCTCTTGTAGATAATCATTTTTTTGGATCAATGGAGAGATTCTTGTGAGATTATCTTGTGGAGTATTGATGGAGAGATTCTTGTGAGAGCATCTTTGGTGTGGATCTCTTGAGCATGATTGAAGATCTATTCTGAGGAAGAAAGCGAGAGGAGGATCTCATGGACGCATCAAAGTTTCAGCAATGTTGGATATCTTGATGAAAAAAGTCTCGGAGCTTCAAAAACCCTAGTTTTTTAGGCATACACAGGCTGTAATGGGCCAGGGTGCATACACACACGGGATGTATGAGGAGAGGGTGCATAGAATGGATGGAATGATGAAGACTTGTGTTTGGGATGGTGCCAAGATCTTGGATGATGAGGCAGGTTCCAGATATGCATTCTATGGGCTCAGATATATCACTGAGACACTGATATGGTAACATTATTATCTTAATGAATATTATTGTTTGATGTGTTGTGAATGCTTAGGGAATTCTTGGTATGGATTCTATGATATGGTTCAGTTTGGATGATTTGGTTGATGGAGTGATCAATACTCTTGTGATTCATTGGTGACATGATTGATATGGTATACTAGTTGTTTATACATGATTGAGATAGCATTCATATTGATTTCTTGTGGAGCATGACCAAGCTATTAGAGAGCTTGGATGTGTTATGACTGGATGGTGGTCAAATTGGATAGTCAGAGACAGAAGAGAATGATATATTGATTGCAGATTATCTGAGATGATCTTGAAGGATAAACCCTAACATCTCAGGAGGTATACGCAAGTTGTTGTATACATTGGCCACATGCATACGTGGGCTGTAGTGAGCCAGGGTTCGTGGACATGCCGGTTGCACTACTGACAAGTCATGTACCTGTTGAGAGATTGATATCTATTGAGGATTGTTGCCTCATCTCAATTGGTGCTGAGGGTGTAAGATGAGTCTTGCATTATAGATTTGGTGCTCTTGTAGAGTTGTACTCTATTAATTTGTTGTTGATAAACCCCCGGATTGTTGTCCATAATAAAAATAAAAATTGTACATACATCTTGTGTTCTTTGTGTTCCTTGTGGTGATGAATTATTGATGATATGTGTTTCTGATATATGTTGTTGATATATGTTCACATCTAACTGGTTATAAATGACATCAATGAGTAATGAATAAATGTTGATTGTTAACTAAAGAGTTTTATGTAAAGAGGGAAGTTTCGGAAAAAAGAACCCCACACTCATTCACCCCCCCTATAGGTGTGGTAGGTGTGTCCAACAACTACTATTAAATCACTCAGAGCTAATGAATCTCATAATGAATAATAGAAAATATGAGAGAAGCCAAAATCAATAACTTGATATTATGAGAAGGCTTACTAGGCCTTTATATAGCATTACACAATGGTCCATTGGACAAGGTCAAAAAGAGCTCATTAAAAGAGTCTCGATTATTAATATAATAGATCTAACTACCCAACTAACTAAGTAGTGGAAAATAAAACCCGATACAATAATGGGAAGAGCTCATTAAATGAGTCTCTATTATTATAATAATAGATCTAACTACCCAGCTAATTAAGTAGTGGAAAATAAAACCCAATACAATTATGGAAAGGTGGGACTCTCTTTGACCCATATAGGAAACCTGTTGTCCCAATTAATTAATGAGGAGGTGGGCATCTCCTTGATCCACATGGAAAATCTATTAGCTTTATAGTTGTATGACTTTTGCATCCTAATTTAGACCATATACCCCCTAAATTTTGGATCATACCTTATGTTCCTTCTCACAAGGATGAAAACTCTTTTAGGTGTACTACTAGTTCTTTGCTTGGAGTTTTTCTTTTACAAATTGTTATTGTAATTATGTTGATTAATATGACTACAAGATAACCAATTACCCATAGGGAGAGTCTCACCTTACTTGGTTTGCACGACAACTTGTTTTTTTCAAGAAACCTACCTTACTATATATAAAGTTTAGACTACTAACCTTAGCCTTCCCCTAATTATAAGAGTATGCATTGTTTATGTAAGTACATATTGACCTTGTCTTATAAATATATTAGTTGGTTTTGTATTTTCAATGTTTTATGTTAGTACACATTTACTTGAAGTCATACTCCTAATGTCATTAGAATACATCAACTTCATTCTACAGTTTTATCCTTCAACCTTCATATATTAAGCACATATTTTACTCACATTACCTATTGACCCAACTCCTTTATATCGAATCAATGGATGGAATAACACTGGTGATGAATGCATGCATTAGACATTAGACTTTTGCGCAATAAATGATAATGTAATGAATGATTGATCTAGGTAAAAGACCTATTGTGCGCAATAAATATAATGTAAGGAATGATTGTTGTATACATTAGACATCTTGCACGAATAAATTATACTATAATGTATGTTGATTTAACAATTATTACTTGTGCCATTAAATTTGTTAATGTATGATGGATTAATAACTAGATTAGAATTGCACCATTAAACATTGACGATGCATGATTGAATTAGAATTTCGTTACTATTACGCCTTTAAATATTGTTGAAGTATGGTTGATTTATTAATTATATTCTCTTGTGCCTTGTGCAATAAAGTCAATATCACATGTGCCTTGAATTGTTGATGTGTAAATGATGGATTGATTGAATAGAATGCTCGCGCGCAATTGAATAATGTGATGTATGATTAATTGAGGAATTAGACTCCTTGCGTGCACTGAAAATATAATGTAATGTATAATGTTTAGATGTTGGACTTCTCGCATGAATGGAATTTAATGTCATGAATGATGGTTTAGATATTAGTCTTCTTGTGCAAATTGAAAATTTATTATGACAGATGATTGCATATTGTGATTGGGATTGCGCCTCGAATATAAATGATAATTTCTCTTGCGCCCTGTATTTAATGTGTTTTATGATGTGTTATGTGAATGATTACTCACGGGTCATGTTTAATTGAGGATTAGTATTGATGGATTGATGAAATTGATTATCGTTGATGTTGTTGATTTAACATAGTTAGTTTGGACTTGATTGTCTTAGTGGGATGTAGACATCTCCTTGTTCCTAAGAACAGTCGCCATCCATGAGTCCTTAAATGGTTAAAATCAGTTGGAACCTGGGATTGAGCGTTTCTTATGTGTCCTGGAGGACCTAACCTTGTAGGGTACGTTGGGTGGGTAGTCGTTTTATAATCTTTATTTGATTGAATGTTGTTGTAATTTGCTTCAAGCTTTTATGATGTGCTAATATGCTATGTTATGTATGTTTATGTGTTGCTATCCTTTGTTGACACATTGATTGCATCGTTAGTGATTTCCTTGATGAGTAATGGGTATTTCTTTAATTATGATGTTGTGAATAGGCACTGCCATGATCATGTGTTGATGTTAATTTCTTAATGCAAAAAAAAAAAAAAATTACCTTTTGTGCTTCGACTTTTCTTAGGCATAAAAGAGGGATGTTACATATGGTATCAGAGTGGGTTCAACCCAAAGAATTGGGATCATTATGCCTTCCACTGTATAAACACTTGATGAATACTTTATCACTAATTAAATTGAATTGTGTCCATGCATGTTTTTAGCACTCTGTATATTTGTTTGGATGACAAAACAAACGACAGAGGTATCCTGCAAACCAACTTTAGAGATGGGTACTAGCCTTCTTAGATTAGAGAGGGCTCTCTCTTGTCACTTGGTCTTTAATAGATGGGTTTTCTTTAACAAATCACTTGCTAGGTTTTGTTGTTTTGAAGGTTTTTTATAATTTTGTTGGAAAGGAAGGGGAGGGACACTTAGGGATATGGAATCAAACTTTTGAAAATGAATAGAAGCATTGACTGATTAGTAGAAATATCCAGAGGATAAATGATAAATGAGGAGAAAAATGTGATTTATAAGTTGTAATTTGTAGAGTGAAAGAATAAAGGAGAAACATATAACTACATAAAAGCATTAAATAAAATGAATTCTGACTTATTTAGGACGAACTTAACATAGTTTAAATTTCTTCAGCCGAGAGCATCACAAGATGAATTATGGGCCTTTAACTATCCAATTTAAATAGATGATAGTGCAAATGAAATTAGAAATACAAAAAATACATACAATGATAAAAGACAAAACTCAGACCACCACCACTAGAAACTTTTCATGGAAACTTCAAGACATCTGCATGTGTATTCTATTTAGCTTTAGAAAATTACATTAAAGTTCCAAATAGCTAAAAATTTTCCCTTGCACTTCTGCCAACACTAATACATTTGGAACTCCTAATATTTATACAAGTTGACCTCCTTCAGTTTGAAACCGATTACGATGATCAAAATGAAATGTTTTGGTTTTGAAACCGATTACAATAATTACAAGGGGTAGTTTTGGTTTTGAAATCGATTACAATAATTACAAGGGACAATTTTGGTTTTTAAACTGATTAAATGATTAGCAAGAAAATGTTTCATGATCCATATTATGGCTCCTCTAGCGTCTCAGTCCCATTCTTTGCCACTTGTTTTCCTATGGTCTTCCACGTGATCTGCTATCTTTGGTGACATCTGGCCATCATATACTGGACCTTGGAAAACTACATTTTGTCCTACCCAATCTCACTATCTCCTTCCATTGCAAGTCATAAGGGATATCATACTCTGTCATTTCCTTTATCAAAATCTCCAAGTCAATGCAGGAAGCATATGACATGATTGGTAGTCCAAGTTTGACTTCTTTGAACTGATTCAGAATTTCAAAGTTTGTAATCATATGCTCCACTAACGTAGCTCCCTTCATATTTTCCTCTAGGTTTTTGAACTTTGAGTGATCCATTTTTCACTGATTCAAATGAGCATTGTATTATTCCTGGTCATACAACTTTCCTTTTCCATCCCAAAATGGTGGAATTACTTTGATAAACAAGTCTTCAAACAAATCCTTGAACTCTTGCACACTTTGCTCAATCTGTGTTTCCCTAGTTTTGACTGATTTCAACAATTTATGTTTAGCAATAACCCTCCCATCCCACATGATCAATGTAGTTCTGTCTTTAACCTCAATAGTCTGAATATCTACAGTCATAATGGATTTGAGTATATTTATGGCGTTTTGGGCCCATTCTAATGGTTTCTTTGCTAGAGTTTCATTCATAACTATGCACCTGCTTCTGGTAGTGATGGCTATGTTGTCTTTATCATTAATGAAATTAAAATATACTATGAACTTGGCAGCTTCAACATCTATAGAGTCCCAGATGATATTCTAGTCCCCTTGTAACAGGCATTTGCTTCTTATCCTCATCTTCAATTTATCTATTCTTTCTTGCAGGACTTCATTCTCCTTTTGAAATTGAGCCATTCTTGCATCCTTTTCTTGCATCTCATGTTTCAATTTCTCTATGATTCCTTTTATCCCTTTGATTTCCCCTTCTTTCAAGATAAATTGTGACAGATCCTGGACAAGTACTTCAGTGTTTGACCCATCTTTTGTAGTAAGAGGTACAACTACAACCCTATTTAGTAATTATGTCTACCCTTGTGACCATTTCACCTTTTTGTTTTCTAGATACAACACCCTATCCTTGTAGTCCAATGCCTCTTGACAAAGTGTTTCCTTTCCATGTTCCAGGGAAACCAATTCTATTGTTTTTGGATTCTCTGTAGCAGACATTTTCAATTTCTTCTTCTGCCTTTGAATTAGTTTGTCCTTCTCATCCAATGAGGATTTCAACCCTTTGGGGCCTTCAGGTTCCAATCTCTTGACCCGAGTTTGTCAATATCTTCTAAATTATTTCTCCTACCTCAACTGTCCTTCTAATTTCATTACATAAGATGACATCTTTGAATTCTTCAATCTTAAACTTGGGTAACCAAAATATACCATATCACTGGTATGGTTATGGAAAATGACCTTGTCTGGGGCACTGATGTTGTCATATCTTATCTTTATCTCAGATACTTTGTCTTAATATGCATATGAAATGTTAAAGGTCCTATTTTCAATATCCCTCACTGTGAACAAAGAAGATTTATGCTCATAAATATTTTCCACTTTAGGGACTAAATCCTTCATCTCACCCAAAGCTATGTTTCCCTTCTCAACATATTGTTTTTCCAAATCTTATTTAGATTGATAAAATGCCTCAGATGTTTTATCAAACATATATTTCTTGTTGATAAAGGTTCTTGAGCCACCTTCAATTTGGATTTTTTTTTCCTTTTCAACCTCTACATTGCTAGTACCACTTTCCACCATATTTAGGTTTACCTATTCTCTGGGCTCTTCCTCTTCTAAATCCACTATATGTGGATATTGTGTACTCTTCATATTATTTGGGGAATTGTGTTGGTCACTGATGCCCAGGGCCTCTGAACTTCTCTCTTGTTGTATACACTTATCTTAGGAACTTTGACTATCAATTTCAGAGAGGCTTGTTGTACTTGGCTTTTTTGCAGAATTATCTCCACTTGTTATGTTTGAGTTGGTTTCAATATTTATTCCATATCAACATAGACTTCCATATTTTCCATCTTATCAAAACCTCCAACCTGTTCATGCTCATAAGGGGCCTATTTGGTGTGGACCATATCTTCTTCCCTGTAGCTATGCAAAACCAAACTCCTTAAGATTTCATTGAAATTGAAGCAAGCATGATATGGCTTTGAAAATGAAGGGACCAATGATAAAAGGGAACTTTAGGTTGGAGGCTTTATGAAAATTCAAGAAATGTTCAGTCTCAGATACAATTCTCTTCCTAATGAATTCAAGGGAAAATATTCTAGGAGTTAGAAAAATAGGAAATAGATAAGGGGATTCATGAAAACCATAAACCCATATTACTTTTGAGTGCATGAATAGTACCCAATCCCCCACTCTGTTCTCTCGATTTGGTTGCAGATAATCCTCATGTCATCCAAAAATCTAGGTAGGCTAGTATTGAAAATCAAACTGTAAACTCTATACATGACTTTGTTTATGAAGATAAACAATGTAATCCTTTGACATTCAGTCGATATAAATGTTGCTTTAGGAAATTCTCTCTTATTTGTTTCCAGGAAAATCTTCAACAGATAGGTGTAGTATCTAAAATTTCTTAGAGAGAAAAAATTCACTAGTTGCTTATGGATATTATTAGCTATCAATTGATAAAAACTAATACTGACTGAAATACAAGACTCTGACTTACAAAAGGTCAAAATAAAATTGAGCATCACTTCAACTACATATTTTTCATTGTCTAGACCTAAAACTTTACTCAATAGGGAGCAAGCCCATTGGACTTTAATAACCATTATATTCATATTCATTGGCAAAGACAAACTCTCTGAAAAATGTTTGGGTTTGAAAATTGTCTGTAAAAATAGGTTTCAAACCTCTGATGGACATTCTCTATATACCCTAATTAACTTATCTTCATTGAAAGGTTCATAAATTGCAGAAAAGGACTCTGGTATTCTAAGGGACTCTTGAATTGACAAAATTTCTACCCTACACATGATCGTAGACCTGCGTTTATTCACAATGACTCTTTCTTCATGGGATTATTGTTCGACGCACAAATCTATAAATTCCGAAAAAGGGAAAGCGATTTCGAAAGAATAAGGGACTATTGTGGCCTGGATTTCTTCAAGGAATGGTATACACCTTCCTACTTTATTGGACAGGTTGCTTTTGGATGCAGATATGGGAGAAATGGTGATTTCGGTATCAAAGATGTTTGAATCTCAGTCAATTAGGGATTCTTCATTCACCACAGGATCTTGTTCGGTTACTAGGGTTATGATAGGATCTATGGTTGTGATGAAAAATACTTGGAGACGAGTGGAGATGGCATGCAATTGGTGTACTACTGATTTGGAATTGAAAAATGGTGGTCACACCAAGGTTTTAATGGTTCAACATTCAAAATAAAATAAAATAAACGATCCACCTCCCTTTTATACTTTTTCTCTTTTGGGGGGAATGATAAAGTGGTTTGGGGCAACCCACTTTTCACCCTAAAATGCACCTGGTGGCACCACGTACCCCTGAATGAAAACCATAGTTTAAATTTCAGGTCCTCTCTCCAAAATTAACCCCCATGTACCTTCTCCCCCCGAAATCATCCTCGACCATTGATATTGAGATTTCACGATCTACAATGCATTGGGCCCTGTCATCTTAGTTCTCCTATCATATTTATCCTATTCCTGCAATATTGATCCAATTCCCTACTTTATCGGGCTTCCAAACTGGTTTAGGATCTCGCTAGACTCTGAAATCTTGATTTCACATAAAAAAAAATTAATGTTGACTAACATGGGCTCCAACTGGGGATGATATCCTCCCAATGAGGTAACAAATAACAAAAGACCAAGTTCCCACCAATTGGTATTTATTTCACTCATGCAACTAAATCGATCAACATCTTATTCAAAAAATTTCATTGACATAACTCAAATTATACTCAGCATAAACTTAGGGCCTTTACTTCGGCCTTCAATTTCTGTTGATTTGATTTCAATTGCCTCAACTAAAAAAAAAAAATGGTTATATACAATGAAATGGAACGGGTGAAAATTTATTTAATTGAGGTAATGGTTGAGAAACCTTCCATTCATAGGTCCTCCACCAAGAAGATCTCCATTATGTTCATGTATTATATAGGCATTATTTTCATGGTATGCCACAATTTTTAATGGTCCCATCCATAGATGGTCGAATTTTCCATTCTTTCCTCTGTCTTCAATCCTGGCATCCCATTTCAACACCAAATCCCCTACTTTGAAATCATCCTCCTTAGTATATCTGTCAAAATATTTTTTAATCCTATCTTGGTGTAGTTGAGAGTTGTTTAAGGCTTTCTCTCTTGTTTTTTGAACATTTATTAGTTCATTTGTCCTCCTTTGAGTGGCATCAGGTTCATCATCTTTCTCATGTACCAATCTCATCACTAGCAATCCTACTAAAGTAGGAAAAATTGGCTCTATGCCATACACAATTTAGAAGGGTGAAATAGAAATAAACCTTTTAGTAGTCATATTATCATCCCAAAGTGCATGTATAAGCTTCTTGTGCCAATATTTTTTGTTATCTTGCAACATTTTCTTGATAATTCTGGTCAAAATTTTATTGGATGACTCAGCCAAACCTTTACCTTGAGGGTAATAAGCGGTGGAATGGTCAAGAGTTATATTGTAATCACTGCAAAAATTTTCCATCCTTTTGGACTTGAATGTTGTTGCATTGTCTGTAATGATTTTGATGGAACAACCAAATCTAGAAAAAATATTCTTTTCCAAAAACTAAATGAAAACAATATCTATGGCTTCCCTTGTAGGGACTGCTTCAATCCACTTGGTGAAGTAATATGTGGTTGTCAGTATCCACTTATGTTGAGTTGAGGATTGTGGATTAATTTCTCCTATGAAATCAAGGCCCCATTTTCTAAAATGTTCTTCAATAGAGATAGGCTTCAAGGGAAAATGTTGCAGTTTCCTCTTTCCATAAAAAAATTGGCATTCATGACAACTTGAAATTTCTTTGTAAACATAAGAAAAAATGCTAGTCCAATAGAAACCTTCCCTCAATATTTTGTTCATAGTAGTTTTTAAATAATTGTTCCCTCCAAAATCACCTTTATGAAATTCTCGAATGGTCTTTTCTACCTCTTCTTCCAACAAGCAACTTAGCAAGATCCCACCTGGATCCTTCCAATACAGAGCTTGGTTTAGAATGCAATTTTTTTTTCCTTTTAGTTCCAAAAACCTCGCCTTGGTTTTGCTTAATTCAGGAGGAGCCTATAAATTATTCAACACATAAATAATATCAACATACCATGTGGATTCATGGAATTTTTGATATACCAGAGGGGTCTTTTCCTCTCCTGAATTTTTTGAAATCAGCAATGAAATTAATTCCCAAGAGTTCACAATTTGACTGTGCCATCAAGTTTGAAAGTCCCTACCCCTTGATCAACTTTGTAGGTTTAATATCAAGTTCATACTCTAGCAACACAACTATCCACTTACCCCTTTTACCCTCAGGATCAAGCTGAGTCAAAATGTCCTTCACAGAAATGTTAGGCACATAAGAGACAGTATGAGAATGCAAGATATAAACTCTAAACTCGTTTATGGAATTGACCAATGAATAAGCTTGTTTTTCCATGATATAATAATTTAATGGGAAATCTCTTAATGTCTTCTTGTAGTATGTTATAGGCCTCTCAAAATTATGTTCAACCTTTTATAATAAAACACCAGCAATGGTGTGTTCTGAGGAAAAGGAGAACAATATAAAGTCCTTTGCAAAATTGGGATTGGCCAACAATGGAGCTTCAAGAGTCCACTTTATCTCACTTCCCTTTTTGAGCATTTTAGTAATATGATTTATGATTTCATCTAGGTTAGGGATGAATCTCCTCAGAAAATTTACTTTCCCTAAGAAAGATTGCACTTCTTTCTTGCTTCTAGGTGTGCCAATTTTAAGGATACCCTCAACTCTGTTGGGGTCTATCTTCATTCCCTCCTTTGAAATAATGTGAACACACAACTTTCCTTCTTCCATGCCAAAATTAGACTTCTTGGGGTTTAATGAAATTCCAAACTTCCTACATTTTTTAAAATCCCTCCTTAAATGTTAAAATGTTCTTCATTAGAAACTGAATATATAGTGATATCATCTAAGTAAATAACAATAAATTTATCTTTCTCATCAGCAAAGGCTATATCCATAGCCCTTTTAAAATTTTCTCCTACATTCATGATCCCAAAAGGAATTTTTTCATACATGAAGGTGCCCCATGTTGTTGTAAAGGCAGTCTTTTCTTGATCATCAGGGTGCAACATGATTTGATTGTACCCAGAGAAACCATCCACCATTGATATTTTTTTCAGAACAAACCACCTTATGAAAAATTTGATCGATATTAGGTAGTGGTGAATTGTCCTTGAGAGATACCCTATTCATATTTCTAAAGTCTACACATAATCTGATCTCTCCACTTTTCTTTTTGACAGGTATCGGATTTTCCACCCACTTAGAAAATCTCAGAGACACTATTATCTTGGCTTCAAACAAATTTTTTATCTTCTTTTGAATCAAGGGAAACAACAAAGGGTTAATTATTCTTAATTTATTCTTGAAAGGTTTATGATCCTCCTTGATTGGAATCACATGTTGAATCACCTTAGTATCATAAACCTTTAGCGCTTCATAACTCCATGCAAACATCAAGAAATTATTTCATTAAATTGAAATACATTTGCTTGACCTCTGGGATAAGTGTCCTGGATAGCTTGATGATATTGGGATCTTCCTGAGTCCCAATGTTGTTGTCTTCAACATATCCATCATTTACAGTAATTTTAGGACTCCTAGCAACATCATTGTTGTCAAAGATTTTTTCTAATGGGACGAGGACTTTGGGAATGATGTTATTTTTTAATTTCATTATATCCTTACCAGTAATATGATTCTTGAAATAGCCATCATTTGAAAACACAACTACATCTTCTTCTTCACAACAATATTCCTCATCAATGTTCAAATTTGCAAATTCACCATCCATCTTAAGGAAACTTTCTATTTGTTTTTCATCTTCAAAAACTTGCCAGTACTTAATATTATCAAGAACTGTTGGCCTGTGTTTGACCTCAATCTCATATCCTCTTTTAGGAAAAAATGGAATTTTGAAAACTGAGGCTGAAGTAGCTAGAGCATCAACAATCTGATTCTTCCCCCTTGGACTCACTGAGAGACTATATTCTGAAAATTCTTCAAGAAGGTCAAGAACTATGTTCCTATATACTCATAATCTAGGATGCTTTGCTTGATATATACCCTTTACTTGATTTATAATCAACTTGGAAACTCAATGTACAACTATCATTCTCTCACCCATTTATTTCAAATACTTCAATCCCAACACTAATGCCTCATATTCAACCATGTTATTTGTGCAAACAAAAAAAAGGATGGTGTTCTCTAAAATTTATTAATTAAAAAGTGAATTAAATGTGAAAAAGGATGGTGTCTTGAAGAAAACTTCTATAAATCAATTGGTAAAGAGGAAAAGAGGATCATGACTGGTATGTGTAAAGTTATGTTGCCATAATTTATTTGACTGATTTTTCTTGTGGGAGTTGGGATACGTAGCTCGAAAAATAAAGTGGTAGCTCGAACTTGCGAGGCGAGTTGGGAGCTAGATTTTTTTCTGGCTTTTTGTGCGTGGCTTGTTTGCAGCCCGGGAGGCTAAGGGGGATGAAGAATACCCCTAGTGTTGGTTGGGAGGTACCGGTCAGGTCTTAAACTTAGCAAGTGAGAGACAGGAGGGAGCGCAAGCACGAAATAAAAATTTGGGATTCTTCATCTCCGGTTACGGTAATCCTAAACTGAGATTATTCTCATTAAGTTTCAATTTAAAATGTAGTTAATTCTGTAGCATATGCATTTCTAGGAAATTTTATTCAAGGTTTTATATTTTTATTGATATTTAATTAAGCATGTCGTTGTGGTACTCTGTCTTTTTATTCATTTCTCCATGAGAAATTTTCCCAGCATTGTGCTTTCATCATTGCATTATTTTTCCATTTTCTCCCTAGAAAAATCCTTGCCTTGAAATTTAATGGATTGATCGTTGCTTATCTAACTCATTTCCTCCTTGGAAAAACCCACGCTCTGAATCGTTTGTTACATCTGCGTTTTAATGACACCTTCACCGATTAAATTTTATCTCTTCTCCCAAAATCAAGTTCTCCCAACCCAACGATGGGTTAATTCCAGATCTTGTGTTGGAAAGCCTCTTGGCATTTCTCCCTCTCTGCGCTTTTCCTTCATTCACAATAATTTTGGACATAATCTCTCTCCGTGATTTTATTTTTTCACAACAATGTTTTGGGCATAAACTCTCTGCATTTTTCCTTCATTCAAAATAGTTTTTTTGGCATAATCTTCCTCTGCATTTGATTTCCCTCTCCGTTTTTATTTTTTATAATTGTGGGATTTTTCTCTACGAGTTGGAGACCCAGGGTACTTTTTTCACCCCTCTCTCTCTACCCATTGAAAACCTTCATCTTTCTTTGCAATTTCATGCTTACACCCAATGAATTTGGGAGCCTCTTCAATATTTTAAAACATTTGTCTTTCCTTTGAAATTTCATGCTAACACCCAATGACTTTTGGACCCTCTTCTAGAATCTAAAACGTTTTTCTTTCCTCTACAATTTTGTGCTTACACCCAGCGAATTTGGGAGTCTCTTCCAAATTTTAAAATGTTTTTCTTTCCTCTACAATTTCATGCTTACACCCAAAGACTTTGGGAGCCTCTTCCATATTTTAAAATGTTTTTATTTCCTCTAGAATTTCATGCATTACTTACCCAACAAATTCAAGCATCCCTTACCATACAATTTAACCCTTTTTGTCTTCTCAACATTTTGGGTATCCTCTTACCTTTGTGTGAAGAGTAATACCTCAGCACTTGTAATAAAATTCTAAATGCCTACCTTATATTCCTTCTCACAAGGATGAAAACTCTTTCAGATGTACTACTAGTTATTTTCTTGGAGTTTTTCTTTTACAAATTGTTACTGTAATTATGTTGATTAATATGACTACAAGATAACCAATTACCCATAGGGAGACTCTCACCCAACCTGGTTTATACGACAACTTGTTCTCTTCAAGCAACCTACCTTACTATATATAAATGTTACACTAGTAACCTTAGCCTTACCCTAATTATCAGAGTATGCATTGTTATGTAAGTACATATTCACCTTGTATTATAAATATATTAGTTGATTTTAGATTTTCAATGTTTTATGTAAGTACACATTTAATTGAAGTAAGACTCCTAAAGTCATTGGAATACATGAACTTCAGTCTACGGTTTTAGCCTTCAACCTTCCGATATTAAGCACACAATTTACTTCCATATTATGTATTGACCCAACTCCCTTATCTTGAATCAATGGATGGAATAACACTAGTGATGAATGCAGGCATTAGACATTAGACTTTTGCGCAATAAATGCTAATTTAATGAAAGATTGATCTAGGTAATAGACCTCTTGCGTGCAATAAATTATAATGTAAGGAATGATTGTTGTAGAAATTAGATATCTTGTGCAAAATAAATTATAGTATAATGTATGTTGATTTAACAAATATTAATTGTGCCATTAAATTTGTTAATGTATGATGGATTAATAACTAGATTACTATTGCGCCATTGAATATTGATGATGCATGATTGAATTAGAATTTCGTTATTGTTTCTCCTTTAAATATTGTTGAAGTATGGTTGATTTATTAATTACATTATCTTTCTCCTTGTGGAATAAAGTCGATATCCCATGCATCTTTAATTCTTGATGTGTAAATGATGGATTAATTGAATAAAATGTTCACATGCAATTGAATAATGTGATGTATGACTAGTTGAGGAATTAGACTCCTTGTGCGCACTGAAATATAATGTAATGTATGATGTTTAGATATTGGAATTATCACACGAATGGAATTTAATGTCATGAATGAAGGTTTAGATATTTGTCTTCTTGTGCAAATTGAAAATTTATTATGACAGATGATTGCATATTGTGATTGGGATTGCGCATCGAATATAACTGATAATTGATCTTACGCCTTAGATTTAATGTGGCATATGAGGTGTTATGCGAATGATTACTCGTGCGCCATGTTCAATTTTTTTATTAGGATTGATGGATTGATGAAATTTATTATTGTTGATGTTGTTGATTTAGCATAGTTAGTTTGGACTTGATTGTGTTAGTGGGATGTAGACACCTCATTTTTCCTCAGAACAGTCGCCAACCCTGAGACCTTAAATGGTTAAAATCAATTGGAACCTGGGCTTGAGCATTGCTTATGTGTCCTAGAGGTCCTAACCTTGCAATTTAGGTTTGGAGGGTAGTCATTTTATAATTTGTATCTGATTGAATGTTGTAAATTTCTTCAAGATTTTATGATGTGCTAATGTGCTATGTTATTTATGTTTATGTGTCACTATCCTTCATTGACACGTTGATTTCTTCGTTAGTGATTTACTTGATGAGTAACGAGTACTTCTTTAATTATGATGTTGTGAATAGGCACTGTCATGATCATGTGTTGATGTTAATTTCTTAATGAAAAAAAATAATAATTACTTTATGTGCTTCGACTTTTCTTAGGTGTAATAGAGGGATGTTACAATTTTTTGGAAAGACTTCTAGGTATGGGTTTCTTGACATACAAGGTTCAATATTATCTCATTTATTTGTGCCTTTGTAAAGGGTGTGTCACACCTTCATTTGCAATGAAACCTTTTTCCAATCCCTTGTCATTTAATTTATTAATGTCCGAACATTTAGTACTATATGCAAGGGAAAGTAAAGAGTGTTGCAATGCCACTTGAAGCTAGAAACATGTTGAGTGGCATAGAAAATGGAAAGTAAAAGACACGCCAAGTGAATTCCCCCCAAAAATGAGACATTTATTAGTTATGTGCTTAGAAGTTCTTTGACTTTTATGGAGTATCATTTTATTTCTCTCAAGACCATAGAGAGAACATATGGAAGGATAATGATTAGATTTTATCTTTTCCAGCTACAACACCTCTGGTTTTTTATCCCCTTATTCCCATGAAATGAGTTACAATCCCTTCTTGGGTCAATGAACCCAAAAACCCAAAACATGAGGAGACAGAAGGGAGAGAAGAGTGGAAAGTGGTAAGTATAAGAGGGAATTGTGTTAACACCTAGTAAATCCTTCTATAACTAATTTAGAAGGATAACAAGGTAACGTGTTCAACCTACTTACAGGATGGAAGCTATCCCTTCCAAACCTAGAGAGGGATCTCTCTTACAATCTCAACCCTCCAATGTCATTTCAAAGGTTGGTTGTATTTCTTAGGCAATGAATAGATATTATGTGGGTATAATAAAGGTTTTTAGAATGTTTATTTTTTAAAATGGTTTGTTAAGTTATGAAGACCACAATTCATTGAGAATGGAGTCAAAGGATTGAAACTATCAAGAAATGTAAATGTCTTGGTAATAGGGTTCAAATGTGCAAAGGGAAGATTGTTGATGCTTTTTAGTTTAGGGAAAATATGAGATGATGGTATAAAGGGGAAAAATAGTCCACCTAACTAGAGCATATAATAAGAATGAATTCTAGTGAAGCCTTGTAGGAATGGTAGAGTGCATGGCCCTATGTCCTTGGAGCAACTAACAAGGGTGAATTCCAATAGATATATTTTGAGCAAACACTGGAATAATTAATACAATATGGGAACTAATATAAGGTCACAATAAATGCAGAAAGAAAATAACACACGGATTTTAGATGAGATGCCACTCGTACTTGGCTTTCCTATCAGACCAAGACAAAAAGAAAGTTTCCAATCTGTGCTTCCTTTTCGACGTCAGTCTATCTAAACTTACCTGGTCGGAATGAAGGACACCCTTTATTCATTCATGCTTTATCCATTAAAAAGAAACTGCATTAAACATCCGGAAACAATATCTCTATAATGTGGTACGCCCATTTGGGTGCGAACCACTAACTCATTATTTGGGTCGAGTGTGTTTTTCAATGCCCAAGTCCAGTCCCAGTAACAAAGCTAGCAGTGGAAATAGATACAAAACCTAATTCTTGCATTAACATTGATATGCTTCAAAGGAAACAAAATCAGTAGAAATGAATTGTATCCTTGAAAGTTCTACCATTCGAACATGGAAAAAAATTATATCAAATTTAAAGAGTGGATCAACAAGAAAGAAAAAGAAAGAGGGAAACATTCTAACTCTAGATCAATAGTCAGCCATTGGGGATGGAGTCAACACTACTCTGCATATCAAAGGTACTCAAGGTACCTATCCAACAAAAAGAGTTATAATTGATGGATGAAGGTATAAGGAGGATAACAAAAAGAAGAAAAATCATTAAGAAAAGATACTCTCTACTAAAATGACCCAAATATTATTATAATAGAAATCATGCAAGGAGGCAATCGCTACAACTCATTCACAACTCATGAATCTCCTGCTCATGAAAAAACATTAATCTTCAACACCTATAATTCTATTCAAGGAAAATGACAAGAAGAAATGATAATTAAAGAACAAAAAGTTTGATAAACAATTTAAGTGAATCTCTAATGGAATAAAATCATAATTACAATAGGCCCATAGGCCTACAGTTGTGAAACTAGACTACTCCTCCAGCTCTAGCCTCTCTTGGATCATGAATCCAACCCTCCTTTCCTCTTGTACAATGGATATATAGCAATATAGGTCCTTTCCATATCACCAATTCAAACTCCAACCCCTTTCCCAAAATAGAAACAACTACAAATAGAAAATGACATGTTTTAACTGACTTCCTTCTTTTCAGGAGGTGAAATTCTGAAAACCAGGCTTCAAAATTCCACTTTTAATTCTAAAAATATAATAGTTGTGTAAAATATGAGAACATTTTTTGTATATAATCTTGTTCTAAAGAAAAATCCCTACGGTTTCTCGAAATTCATATCTATTTTCCCATAATATGTGTTACAAAAACATGTCTCAAATAGGAAATCATGAAAACTTAAAAAATAGGGCTCAAAGATTCCTTCAAATATCTCAATCCGTGACACCTGTGTGAAAAATGAAAGAGGTTAATGTTATTGGGTCCTTTCTTGACAATAAAATTGTTGGGATTTGTAAAATTTATCTTGTTTCACTCGAAAATCCTCACGGAAGTCAATTGGTCAAAAATACTAGTTCAACAGTCCTAGAACTGAGTTTTAGTAGCACCTTTTGTAGCACATTTCATAGTGCATTTTGTAACACCTGTCTAAATTCGTAGCGCCTGAGCCAGTTCATAACACCAAAGGAAAATCAAGTAGCCAAACCTTTCCTGACCTCCAAATAAGACAAAAAATCTCATGGAGTACCTGACGGCTATGTGGTTGATACTGGTAATTTTGAATTTTCACCGGGATCCTTGCAACCTATCCAACCTACAACCCTCTTCCTTAACTAGTTCGCAACTCCAAGTCAACTATAGCTTGCATACTCTGAGGAGGATGTTAATTGATGGTATGAAATAATACCGAGAGGTATGCTTAAATGTAGGCTCTGAAAACCATAAGCCCTCCTTTACATGATCAATTTTATGTGTTAACATATGGCTCCACAGGGGATGGAGACCTCCTTATGAGGCTCCAAGAACTTAGTAGTTCTAGTTTCCTTATCCATTGGGCTATCGATTCATATGGAATGTGAAACCAATCATTTTCAAACCTTCAAGATATGATATTTACATTTTTTCATATCCTGATATATCGAGAGAAACTCTACTTATTTATTGAAAACATAAAACAAATACTCAGATACTAAGATTATTCATGCACACTCCTACTCTAATCAACTATATGTTGTTGGATCAAGTAAAGTCATGTTTACAATGTAACAATACAAGTAACTTCATGACTAAAATAATCCTCTTTCTGCCACTAATTATAAGATAATAACAAAAACATAACCATAGCCATAAAAACTCCTTTAGAAAATCATTCTCACCCACAAGTGCTAGTGATATGATAAAATATGAAAACTTTAGAGAATCTGAAAGATATGACTCTAGTAATATTGTCGTTGGATCTTCGAAACCGAGATCACAATCATACTTACAGTCTTCTTATTGTTCCATCTTGAAAATAAATGGTCTCTGCAAATTCAGTTCCTCATGATTGCTGCAAATTACTTATGTCTACAAATCTGAAAGTTGTGGGATGCCTTCACTGATTTCAAGTGTTATTTGACCAAAAGATATTTAATCCTCATGTTTTATGGATATAGCAATCAAATTTTTAGATTTATAACAATAAAAAATAATTGTAGTAGGAAAACTTGCATCCTGTTCATTATTCATTTCTATTTCATGTTTGTGGGAAAACATATCATCTTGAAGGGAATTATAAAATTGATGAATATTGTGAGGGGCAATTTATTTTCTATTTGTATATCCAATATCATCATTCAATTTATATTTCTCACAACAATATTCAAATAAAAACTCATCTGAAAAATATCTTTTACATTGTTTCTTGAATATTGTGTGGAAATCGTTCAAGGATGAAATGTTGGAAGGAGGTAATGAGAAATACCATTGATGTGCATCACCATCCAATGTGTGCATGAACATATTCATACATAAATCCTCATGATATATATCTAATTGATCCATGCACTCATGGAACTTGATGAGGTGATCTCTCTGAAGATAGGAAGAAAATCTCCCCATTCTGACATATGAGGTACTGGATGTGGGAAGCCAAGAAGTGCAAAAAAGTTAAGAGGTGAAAACCTTCGAGCAAAAAAATAAGCAAATTCCTTTGAAATCTTAATATTGTGTAGTCACTACTAGATTTTTCCTTCATGGAGTCACCAGGTAGATGATTATAGATGTGGGAAACCAAGAAGTGCAGAAAAGTTAAGAGGTGAAAACCTCCGAGCAAAAACATAAGCAAATGCCTTTGAAATCTTAATATTGTGTAGTCACTACTAGATTTTTCCTTCATGGAGTCACCAGGTAGATGATTATAGTCAAATTTTGTTTCCCTCTCTTGTCTACCATCAAGAGTTGGATCTAAGTTGTTCTCCAAGGGAAGATCACTTCATACTTCTTTCCCCGACAATAACAACAAAAATGTTAACACTTAGTAAATCCTTCTTTGATTGATTTATAAGGGTACTAAGGTAACTTGTTCAACCTACTTCCAAGATGGAAGCTAGCCCTTCCAAACCCAGAGAGGGATCTCTCTTACAATCTCATTCATCCAGTTTCATTTCAAAGGTTGGTTGTATCTCACAGGCAATGGATAGATCTTATGTGGGTATAATAAAGGTTTTTAGAATGTTTGTTTTTTTAAATGGTTTGGTAAGTTATGAAGACCATAGTTCATTGGGCATGGAGTCAAATGTGAAAAGGAAAGATAGTTGATGCTTCTCAATTAAGGGAAAATATGAGATGATGGTAGAAAGTGGAAAAAAAATCCACCTCACTCGAGCATATAACAAGGATGAATTCCAATGAAGCTTTAGAGAGATGGTAGAGTGCATGGCCCTATATTGTTGGAGTACCTAACAAGGATGAATTCCAACACATATATTTTCACCAAACACTGGAAGAATTAGTACAATATGGAAACTGATATAAGGTCACAATAAATGCAGAAATAAAATAACATGATGATACACATCAACACATGAATCTCTGTAATGTAAAAATTGACTCTTGGATTAACATTGATATGCTTCAAAGGAAAAAATACCAATTGCAATGAACTGTCTCCTCCAAATTCCAACCATTCGAACCTGGAAATGACAATGAAATAACAAGAAGTCCAATAAACAATTTAAGTGAATCTCTAATGGCAGACCTTTTACTTGTTGAATGTAACACCACTCCTAGCTAAGGACATTTACTCAGTCAACCGGTGAATTTTTTTATTTTTATTTTTTCTTTAAAGTGTGTGCGCGTGTGCAGAAGAAAACAACCCCCTTGAATCTACGTCAACACTCAACCAACAGGACGCAAGTAAGACGAACACAAACGAGACGACCCGACATATCATAGCGACGTCAAGAAGAAAACGCCCCGAACAGGAGGCGGGCAACTAACGACTCTAGGCAGAGACAGACACGTGGGGTTAGGCACATTACGGTCACAGAATGGAGGAATCCATCAGTAGAGTCGCAGTAGTGGAATTGTGCCTTTAAACAGCCCGAGACTACTGATACGGCTCAGAATGTGTCGCAAGAGTGGAACTGTGCCTTTAAACAGCCCGAGACTCTTGATACGGCACTGGATTCCTTCCACCAGATCACTCCCGGCATACATACAAAGCTGCAAGGGGAGTCTATATCCCGCCCGTCACGGACCGACTACGCAATACAAAACCTCCTTAAGTTCAACATATAAGTTCCTCATTAATAATAAACATTACCATTCCTAATAATTAACACGAAACAATAATAATGTCGGCGTTCCTTACCCTACGCATGCAATCAGCCTCCTTGCTTGGATTAGTACTCTAGCCATTAATAAAATATAACCTTAACAATTATTATTAACATTATCTTGACCATAAGCATTAACATTAGGCATTACAATCAACGGCAGCTAAAAGGAATCCAACTTATCCTTGACATGACACTAATCATTAACCGTAAACAACAATAATGTTAGCAT
>ML793574.1:237273-252162 GCA_009831015.1 Picea engelmannii
AATAATCATGTCAGAATGTCGTCATCAAATCATCAAATCAAATCAACATCATAATAAACAAATCAACCCAAAAGCACACTCCCTGACTCAGTCCGGAGTCCAAGGGGGTTCTACTGATGCCTCTGCATCCTCAAGGTCAAAAAACCTGCACACTCAACAAAACTGAGTCAATAGCACCCNTCTACATCAAATAGTAACACATCATGTCCTCTGTCAATCACATCATAATCATATACAAAAGGTCTAACATCAAAAAGGGTCCAGATCACTTGCGAGCAAGTGTCCTCAAATAATAAGTGGTCTCAGTGCGCCAGAGCGGGATGTTACATTGAAATGGAGACCTAATAAAAAAACCAAACCAATGTGCTTATTAAGGTACCCATGTTATTAATATTTTTGCTATAGTGGGAAAATCCCTGTATGGACTGCACTAGGATTCTAAAGTGTAGACAGAGCTAACCATATAAAGTCTCCTACTTTTAACAACTATCCTGAAAAGACCCCACATTCATTTATAATGTACAAAGTAAAGGGATCCGATAGTCTTACCTTAAACTTCGCATCCGGTCTTGATCCCAATGCATTTGGTCACTTCTCGACTGCAAATCTCCTCCCAAGGATGACCTGCATTCACCAAAAGACAAACAAGAAACTACAAGCATCCATTCTATATATGAACTAATTGGTTATATGTCATAACAAAATGTAAATTGAACATAAAGATAAAACACATCATATGGTGGGATGACAAAAGTACTTCTTTATATTAATCTCACAAAGTCACTTACAAAATGAGATCGACGACTGCTCCACGAACCTGGTCTTGGGCTCCTCTTCACCAACATCCAACTGCTTCCATGTATCCTTCTTCTCTCACACTTCTCTCTATAGAATAGGCATAAGCTTATGGATGAGGAAAAAGGGGAAAAATAGAGAATTTTGGCTCAAAACTCACAATGTGGTTGCAAATTCTTGGGGCAAGGGAGGATTAGGAAATGGGCAAAGTTTCACTACTTTCATGCTTATCCTTGGAATGGGACTCCAACACCTTATTTTATATGCCAAAAAGATAGTTATTCATTTGGGCGATGGGCTATGGGCGGTCAATTGGTTAGGCAACTACCCAAAGGCTCGTATTCCCTTGCAACTTTTTATTTTTTGCAACTTTTGTGGTTATACATGGGTTGTAATGGTACATCTAGCATACATACATGGGTAGTAGTGATGAATCTAGCATAGATACATGGGCAGTAGTGGCACAAGGCACATACATCTTCAAAAAATTGGTTTTTAAGAAGAGCTATTCAATATTAGCTTGGAAAAGAATAGTAACTAAGATGGCCTGTTGTTAGGTATGCATGTCTGGTAAAAATTAGGGTTATAACAGATGCCCCATAATGTGTGAGGTCAGAAGAGAATCTAATGGCCAAAATACATTACAAATCTTTACCAACGTATGAAGCGAGTGAGCCAGGGACCAGAGTTCAGGAGGTTCCATCTGCAAAATAACAATTGTCTCACTAAGGCGGGCATACCCATTCTCGGGATGAAATAAATCATGGCTGCTAATCGAATACACTGCAGATCCATGTTGTATAACTATATAAAGTGTAGCTGTGAGCAATACACAGTGGATCTACATCTCAAAATCAAAGATATACGTGTATAGTATCTATCTTCAAGAAGCCAATGATGCCTGATGGCTTGATATGAGGTATTCAGAGCTCGAGCAACAAATTCAAGATATTCAAAACTTGGGTAGGAGTGTAATATGAGTGTACAACTTCACTACCCAGAGGTCTTCGACAACTCATTGAGGAACAGACAAGAGGATCTCAGTGATCACACAGAGAACGTCATTGATTTCGAACAAAGACTTTTATTGGACTTTAAGGATGGTCGGGCATGAGGTCAAGAGAAAAACTGTAGAAAGGACGACTCAAGTTGGGTAAAAATTCCCTTGGAAAATAGCACGATGAATGATGAGACTCAGGCAACATGACATTGACATAAGTTCATGATGCAGGAGGCAACATAAACTCTCCATATGTTTGGAAGAATAACCAAATAGAGGAGGACACAACTCTATGTTGCGAGAAAAACTTTCTAAGGTCATATTAAATCCCATATCTTGATGAACAAATGGAAGGATGTGCTTTTTCCAAGGGAGAATCATTGTGCTTTGTGCAAGGGACACTCATTGTGCTTCCAAAAAAATAAAATACTTTTCCCATCCTCTCTTTGGGGTATATTTGATTTTTTTTGTCCTTTTTAATATTTTGAAAGCTTGAAAAGAATAAAAGAATGATACATTACAAAGGAGGGATGAGTGTCACAAACATACTAGTTCCAAACGCGATTCTCAGAGCAAGGAAACATGTGCAAGAAAAGGACACTTAGGAAAATTCCTCCATGGGTCAAGGTGTCAAGATGCAGAGGCAAAGTGCTACAAGGCTTGCGAATAAGGCATGCTTCAAAGGTTTATTTGAGAGCCACATGGAGCCGGCATTAGGCCAAAGACGCAGGAATGTGAATGTGATTAACAAGACACAATGATAACTCCCTTCAATGTAATTTTAAACGAGCCTAGAGAAGGTAAGCTCGGTGGTTTTTAATTTTTAGAGAGTCTGAAAAAGTGAAAAAGAAGACTCTACTGGGGTACCTTTTTCGAAGATAGTCTAGTCGGTTTGAAAAAGGGATAAATTAGCACCGAAAAGACGTCTATTAAAAACCATTTTAACAAGTGTGATAAAAACAAGATCACTAAGAAATATTTTCAATTTTAAGGAGTCTAAAAAGAGCTTAACTATGGATTCCCTACCTTTTTCTAGATTTAGTCTCCTTAGTCTGAAAAAGGTGAATTTTTTTTAGAAGAACTCTCCTGACGAGATGAATCTCCTGAGGTGTAATTTTTTCCTCCTTAATCTACAGGCTGGAAAAAGGGGTAAACTCATGCCAGTAGTTGTTTTTCTGAACCGATTAATGAGTGTGAAAGAACAAGGTCACTCGACGATCTTTTCAATTTTAAGGAGTCTGAAAAGAGCTTAACTATGGACTCTGTAATGGATGTTCTTTTGGACCGGTTTAACGAGTGTGAAGAAACAAGCTCACTTGGTGATCTTTTCACTTTTAGGGAGCTTGGAAAGAGATTAACTATGGACTCTGTGGGGGTTCCTTTTTTGTAAATTTAGTCCCTCATGCCCGAAAAAGGGTTAAACTTATACTTGAGAATACTCTTCTAGCGAACCAAAGTTCCTAGAGTATACCTTTATTTGTAAAATTGACCATCCGGAGTGAAAAAGGGTTAAATTACCACCAGAAAGATGTGCCTTTAAATTTTATTTTGGCGACCGTGAAGGGAAACAAGATCACTCGACAATATTTTCATTTTTAGAGGGTCTGAAAAGGGCTTAAAAAAAGACCCGTTGAAGTTACTTTTATCAGTTAATATGGACGATATCGAAAAGCATAAATATAGTCTCACCAGATGTTGCTTTTGAATTTCAAATCAAGCTTGAAAGAAAACAAATATTTCTCATGCTCGACACTTCATGGATTGATGCTTGGCATCTCCTCAGGGGAGAAATCCGCTCCAATGAAAACAATATCCATGACGCCAGGGGTTTTGGAGATATCGATAGGTGTTGTTTAAGCGATGTTTTCCATATTACCCTTGGCATAAACTATGTGCGTAGCCATAGGATTGATAGGACAAGACCTATCTTTGGTCATAGTCAAGACAAATTCTCCTGCCTCTATTCTTCCTAACTCTAGGAGGAAGTATGATCTGTGATGGAGATCATCCCAGGGTCTGTCCGGACTAGTCAATGCCTTTAAAATCGCCTCTTCGGAGGGAAATACCAAGTCTAAGGAATCGGTAGTGGCAAGATAACCTTGAACCCAGGCAGGCTCTAGAACTGGATGTAACTCTGGTGCAGGAGTCAGATCGAGGTCAGCTAAAGCTTGTTGGACTGTAGAGTACGCAACTTCTGTCGTGTACAAGGGAATGGACATCCCATGGTGTCATGTCCCTTCCATCATGACTAATGGGGAAGGAAGAATCCATGGATCATTAAATTAAATCATGTAGAATGACAACACTGAAAAGATTTCAGCCTTAGGCTCATCGGGGACAACCAATATCATTTTGACATCGTCAGAAGGAGGTGGGTAATCGAAAGTACCCATGAGAGGTGGGCACAAAAAAACCCCCACATTGACAACGCTGGGTTGTGGATTATGAATCATCACGACCGTGGATGCCCCTGATGAACAGTCAGATTCAAAGAAGGACAATTGATCAATGGTCACGATTCAGCCCTCATGTGGAAACAACACGACCCAAAAAACTGTATCAACCATTGCATGCATGGAATATGTCCAACTCCTTCCTAAAAGGAGTTTTTAGTCGAGAGGCACATCGAACACTTCAACTTTGATGCACACGGTCTTCCCTCCTAACTGCACGGGGAAAGAAGGAATGATTCCATGTGGTCTAAAAGAATGATCTTCGAAAGATGTAAGAAGAGTAGGTGAAGGAGACAGAACGGTTTGGCCAATGGCCTTCCAACATGCCAACGACATCACGCATGTCAAGGCACCCTCATCAACCACTGTACAAAAAATATTATGGGTAGACGATTTCATGGGGTGAGCCACTACTATCTTAAATGTGACATGGTATGGGAGACAAGATTTCAAGTCAGTTGTATCAAGCGTGATATTTCCCGGATGACATGTCTCAGTGGATCCTAAGGCAGCTAGCAGAGCCTTTCTCTATGAAGGGTAGCTCTGGAGGACCTCCAAAGCAGACATCGCACAAGGGGTTTGTGACAAATCCTCCACCACAAAGTAGTTATGGGCAGCCCTCGCATTTGGATTATGTGAAGCCTTCTCGAATGCCCCTTTCGAGATGTGTGTCTTTTTTTCACCCATCGTTCTCTCGATATGGAGAGGAACAAATGTGTTTTAGGCTTCTTTACCCTTTTCAACAATACTTGGCATTCCGTAATCATGTGCCCTAATAGCTATGTGGGATTCACCTTTCAACATATAGACATTCAAAGTCGAGGGATTGCTAGACAACGAAGGGGGTCCCTGATTGCCCCCATCCGCGTTCATAGAGGCTTGAGTTAAATTTTTCACATGAGGGAATGGGTTCGTTAACACTGTAGGTTATTACTGCGCCAATAAATTTTGGGCCTCCATGAGTCAAGGGCACATGTGAGTCAGGTGGTCTTTTGTGCAAAGGTTTCACAGATACTTCGACTTCTTTCTCTTTGTGTTTCCCCCGCCAGCATTATTGGTGGGTTTCTTATCCCCCTTACCCTTCTTTCATTGTTTATTCTTCCCTTCGGGCTACTAGTTGGCCTTTGGGTTTGTCGATTGCATGCATTGTACATCTGATGTCTAAGCAAGGGGAGAAGTCGAACTAAGATTTGGGCTGGCCACTCTCTATTGTATCGACAATTGTTGCAATTGGTTTGACAACAGATTAGTGGGCTTTTCTTGTGTTGAACCAAAAACATCGTCAGCATGTGGTCTAGATTTTTGTCTGGTCTTATCAAGAATATACCATGGCGCATCTAGCAAAAATTCATAAAGAAAACCAAACCGAGAGTAAATAAACTCTAGTTGTTGAACTCTCATTATCGCTTCTTCCTCTGAAAATACCCCCAACCTTGCTATGTCCTTGGATAGCTGGGGTACAAAAGACTTAAGGAACCATTCCAACAGGAATGTTGTTGGAACTAGTACTTTAATCAAACTCTTACAGCGCCACCATTCTTGGATGTGATCAGAGATATAGTCATCCTTTGTCTGCTCAAAGTTAGCCAACAGTTTTGTGTCAGCATCGTATCTCACAGGTCATTGAAAATGGTTTAAGAAAACCATTGCTAATTCGCCAAAAGTAGAGTATCTTGAGTGGTCGATCTCGATGTATCATTTTGTGGCACTCCCGATAAGAGTGCATTGAAATAGATGCAACTGGAAAGAGTCGTCTTTCAAAGATTTAGATGAGCACCATAGGTGAAATGTGGTCACATGATTGCCTAGATATTCATTAGGCTTGCCTTCGAATTTTGGAATGTTCGAGGGAAACTTGGTCGCCATAGAAAACCAACGTGGATCTTGACAGATTGGGTTATTCAATAATCTTGACAAGTCTAGCAAATGAAAAGTTTCTAGAAACTGTAGCTTAGGTTGTTGAGTATGTACAAGAGGATAGGAGCCTGGGATCTGGCTGGCACCAGGTTTCTAGGAAAAGTTAGGCTGTTGGCATGGGTTCTGGTAAAAACCATGGCCTAGGCCAACATTCGAATGCTGCTCTTATTGAGACATCATCGACTGACTCCCTTAGTAGGACGTTGATGGATGAGAAGGGATTTATCCTGACCTAGTGTTCCAAAGGCTTTGGAAAGGGTTACCCCCTATCGATCCAACGAGCATAGGTATTGAGCCTTGCCTGGGGTTCCATTGTCCATGGAAGGGGTTGCTCCTGATTGGCATCCTTAACGAGGGAATTGATACCTGCCATGGATTCCAAGGTCCTTGAAAGAGTGTGCCCCCTATGCAGGAATAGTACACTGCACAAGATTTTATGATCCAAAACCAGGGTTTCCCCCAATCGAGATGGAAGCTGACGAGAATGCGTTGTTACCAAACACACCGAACAAAGAGAACGAAAAGGAACCCATTGGTGTGGTACTAGAATAAGGTCATTGACTACCTGCTCCGGACAGGTCGTAGTTAATGGTTGACCAAACGGGTTTCTGAGGAGTGTCGTCGAACGAGGGAGACAAAGGAGGTATATGACCCCCATTGTAAGGGAAAGTGTTATAGGGGGATGAAGTGCCCCCCATGGACCCTTACAGAGGAGCGTTAGAGATCCATACCCCCATAACCAAAGTCTGTAAAGTGGAGTAGGAGAGGACCAAGTTCGTGTCAAAGTTGGGCATCCCGTATGAAAATGGAGGGCATTTCACACTCTGTGTAAACGGTGTAGTGATCGCCACCATGGAAAGAATCATACCATTGCCCGAGGTAGAGGCGGTCAAGACCATAGTGGCCCAGACCTATGAAGGTGAGTTAGGAGGTGAAACCCCCCTAGTTGTGGCAGTCGTAGAGGGAGTATGAGGACTCCCTGACAAAGTAGAAGAATTTGCTTCCATCACTTCTTATAGGATTATCTGATGCTCGTGATGCATTACCCTTGGAGGGGAAATCTGTATCAGAAGTGGCACCAACAAGTCAGTGATCGGAGATTTATATGGACTGAGAGTTTCCGCTCCAAGGTCAGAAATATTTTGTCCCCCTAGAAATGAATGTTATCCTCTCAGAGATGGCTTGTGTACAACTTCCTATGGCCCCGTCACCTCAAATTACCCTTCATGGTCAAGTCTTCGCCTTCGCGGTTGTGGTAGTGGCTCAAAGTTAACCAGCGACAGGCCCAATTGCCTTCGCGACTGGCAGAGATCTTGATCTTCCACTGTGTAAGAAGATCAATGACACACTAAGGCTTTCTAACGTTGAAGACCAAAACACACACTATAAAAAGTTCATATGAGATGCAGCAAGAAAACCACTATTACTAGTTGGAAGAACAGTTACAACAACCAACACTAGAGAAACTTACCAGTGCAAGTGCAACTTGAACACAGAAGTACCCTTCGGGTATAATATGTAAAGTGTGGCCTGATGTTTTCCCTAGGTACCATGGTATACCTCCGCAGTCACTTGTGTAAGTCCCTAAAATGAAAGGAAAATGAGTTTCTAGCTCATGAACAACTACCACGCACGTACAATCAACAGTCGGGTGGACCGCAATGAGTAGGGTATCAAGCCTGAAACCTATCGAGGGTATCGAAAGCAAGTGTTCTGGAAGACGACTGAGGACCTCGAATGGATTCAAGACCCATGAAGCTCTATGGCAAATGCGATCAACGTAATCCCAAGATAATAAGTCCTCTATATGTTTTCCTCTGCTATGATTGGTTCAGCTTTGGAGGGGTTATCTCTGCTACCTTTCCGCACACGACCTTGTGTTTATCCCTTATGTTAGAGGGGGGTCTCAGATAGTTTCCTCATCACTGGAACTTTTTCACTCCCTAGCATAGACTCCTATGTTTTTTTTATAGACTTGAAGAGTTTCCTCTATAACATAAATCAAGGCTCTAGCCTAATCTAGTTAATGGACCCTACAAACAAAAAGTTTGATTAATTTTAATCCATCGTTAATTTTAAGTGGTTTATCTTAAGTCAAAGGAACAAAAATGAAACTGATGGTGTTTGTTAAGAGACGAAAGAGAATAAAAAATGTTGGAAACAAAATTACTTCTTTTTCAACAAACAAAAAGTTGCAAATTGAACACTCTTTAACTAACTTTCATAACTAACTTTTCTCTCTAATATCTTTTAAAAGAAAAACTCAAAACTAAATTTTGCTCGACTGCGAGCTACATAAATTCCTAAGTATTCAACTAACCTAAGAAAGCACTCTTCTTAAAGAACTTAAGAAATAACTCTTCTTCCTGAAAAAACAACTAACCTAATTACTTAACCAAACAAGAAACTGATTTTTTTTTCTTTTTTTATGCTCCAAAATAAGAAACTTGAAAAATAATTCTTTTATTTTCTTCCAAAGCAAGTAAAAAAGGAAAAGTGAAGACATGATGAGACAAAAAACCAACTTCTAGTCCATTGTGGCTGCCAAAGAGTTACTGACAATACTAAACAAGTTAATCAAAAAAAACTCACAAAACTTGTCTCAAACCCTAATCAAGAAAACACAAGAAATATTGATAAAGAAAAAGCTATCTGCCGTCAAAACTAGGCCAAAGACTGCAAGAAACAGAGACCAGGGCTAAATCAACAAAACCCCTGAGAAATATGGCTTCATTCAGGGAAGAGGATGATTGCCTCTTCTTTAAGAAATATTTTCCTGACATAGGCACGCAAATGATACTTCAACAGCCTGTGTATGTATGTGGGTTGTCCAAAGATAAGGCATGTACGTATGCGTATAGACCCACTGC
Source organism: Picea engelmannii (assembly GCA_009831015.1). NCBI lineage: Eukaryota > Viridiplantae > Streptophyta > Pinopsida > Pinales > Pinaceae > Picea > Picea engelmannii. The sequence goes on from ML793574.1 coordinate 246,309, forward strand.
AGGACGCATACACTTCTGTGACTTCTCTAAAAAAGAAAAACTAACATTCAAGCAAACCAGGCAGGGAATACTGGTATGGAAGACCAAAATCCCTTAAAGACACAGAAACTTACAGAAACTCAAGAAATAATAAATAAACCAATTAAAGACACCCAAAAACAAAAATCCCCTAAAAACCCTAGAGGCTCCCTAGTATGGTCTCCAATTATGCTATAGTGGGAAAACCCCCCTACAGACTACACTAGGGTTCTAAAGTGCATGCATAGCTAATCGTCTAAAGTATCCTAGTTTTTAAAAATATCCCGACAACACGCCACATTCATGTATAAAGCACAAATTATAGGGATCTGGTATTCTTACCTTAAACTCCATGTCTGATGTCAATCCCAATGCATTCGGTCACTTCTCGACTGCAAATCTCCTCCCAAGGCTGACCTACATTCACCAAAAGACAAACAAGAAACTACGAACATACATTATATATATGAACTAATGGGTTAGATTTCATAACAAAATGTAAATCGAACATAAAGATAAAACACATCATATGGCGGGACAACAAAAGTACTTTTTTATATTAATCTCAAAAAGTCACTTACAAAACGAGATCGACGATTGCTCCATGAACCTGGTCCTGGGCTCCTCTTCACCAAGCTCCAACCGCTTCCATGTATCCTTCTTCTCTCACACTTCTCTCTAGAGAATAGGCATATGCTTATGGATGAGGAAAATGGGCAAGAATGGGGAATTCTGGCTCAAAACTCACAATGTGGTTGCAAATTCTTGGGGCAAGGGGGGATTAGGAAATGCGCAGAGTTTCACTATTTTCATGCTTCACCTTGGAATGGGACCCCAACACCTTCTTTTATATGCCCAAAAGATAGTTATTCGGTTGGGTGACGAGCTATGGGTGGTCAATTGGTTAGGAAACTACCCAAAATCCCGTATTCCTTGCAAATTTTTAATTTTTGCAACTTTTGTGGGTATACACAGGTTGTAATGGTGTAGATAGCGTATGTATGCTGGCAGTAGTGATGCATCTAGCGTACATACGTGGGCAGTAGTGGTGCAGGGAGCGTACATCTTCAAAAAATTGGTTTTTAAGAAGAGTTATTCAGTATTGGCTGGGCAAAAATAGTAAGTAAGATGACCCATTGTTAGGTATGCATGCTTGGTGAAAATTAGGGTTATAACACTTTATTCTTGTATATGGACTTGTTGCAATGTAAATTGCTTAAGGGTTAGAACTTGATACCTTTTTTATGTCAATATGGATCCTTATTCCACATCAAATTGGGGTAATTGACAAGGTATCCAGTTCATTAAGTTTGTACTCGTGTATACAAGGATGTTGTGATAGATATTTAACCAAAATATAAAATTGGAGAAATTGTAAAAATACCCACACCATTAATCTTTTATTCCAATACATAAAATATTACAATGCAACAAAACCACTTAAAAAAATTCACCACATCATTTAATTAAAACAAATATAAAAAAAACAAACAACCAACAATGTCTCTTCACCCTAAATGTCAATCAAAAACAATATTGAGAGGAAAGTATTGATATAGACTTCCACAAACAAATTGATGATAAATAATAACAACACTAACTATTTTCCCTACAATCAATCCAATCAGGAAAATGACCTCGAATTATGTGTTACATCTATATAATTATAAGTCCAAATTGACAAATTTCAAACTATATTATAAAACTTTTGATTCATTGATCATTTTTTATAAATAGCAAGTCATAATGCAAAGCAACAAGTCTCTACCTTAAATACACATTTTAATGCATTTTGATATAAACCATGGAACAAAACAAACTTTGAAATTGCTCGAAAATTTCGTTCTCAAAAGTAGAAAAATGAGCATGTGACATCCTAGAACAATATCCAAGCACAGTGATGAGAGCTATTATTTTCATCTTGAGTAGTTTAAACATTCTAAGAAATTACTCTTTTTCGGCCATATTTTCAGGGGCCTTTTTCCCAAAATCAGGTTAGAAATTGTTAGATCTGCATGTTTGAGTGATTTTTTTTTATAATCTGGGTGCCCTAGGGGTTTTTCAACATGTTGAATCCATTGGTGCTTTCATAATGGATTTTAAACAACAATTTTTTTTTATTTCATGCAGATTTATGTTGTTGGATTTGACAAAAAAAATCCATTTCGCAGAAAAGATAGACAACACATATTCATCTTGATTAGAAAATGATCATGAAAATTCAATGCTTGTTCTTGAGAAATCACTTACGTTATCACTCAAGTATCATCTCTCACTCAATTATAAACTCAAAAACGATGATCATAAGAACTTAAACAAAAACCTACTTTTGAGTTCCTCTACTTGCTAATTTCCCCCCTACTTTTGATTGATTCAATAGAGAGGTTTGAATTCTTGAGCACTCTAAGTAGATCAAGGTTAGGTATTGATTGAACCTTCTCACGATCTTTAACATTTAGGAGGAATCTTCAAGATCTATAATTGAGCTCCCCTATTTGCTTTAAGAACGAAAGATATTGACACTCGAGAGATTTTAAAATAGGGAAGAAAACACATTTAGGAAGAAAGATCAAAGGTCCAATTAACAAGCCCAATACATGAATTAGGTCTCGAGCATATATATGAACTAGGTCTACTTGAGCACAAAAGTTGAATTGGATCCCTGATTACTTGAGCACTCATCAAAGATATAAGATCATCACATAATAGAAAAACAAGATTAAGCTCCTATTAGGTTTAGAGAAAACCTTTATTTAGTCTCGTGGAAATTCCATGTCCTCTTATATATAATATGTTGTGCAACCAACTTGCTTGGAGTCATAAATATTATAGTCATGGGATGTTGACTGGCCATTTATAGTTTTCAAATGAGGGCATTGAAAACTTAATAATGTATCTAATGTTTTAAACCATTAGTCACCAGGGAAAGAACATGTTATTACAAGATTTAAAACATTGACGGTAGATAAAAGGAAGAGCTTGCAATTACAAAAATTAGAATACTTTGACTATTAGTTGTGGAGTGATCACCATGTTTATGTTTAATATTAATATAACATATTTATATTTAATATTAATATAATATGATAGTATAACTTTATTTCATAAAAATAATATATAAAATATTTTATAATATAATATGATAGTCTCATGTTATTTTATAAATAAAACTAATCATATCGTTCCAATAAATTAAATGTGTTCACTCTCAGTTTTCCAAACAATATTTTGTAACACTAAGACTACAATTTCTAAGCATTAGTTTATTTCATAGATTTTTAATAAATATTTCATTTTTTTTAAACATTTTAAAATATTAAATTAAATTTGGGGCTAAATAAGATTATCAATAAGATTTTTGTGGGTGCAGATTTTCCGATGGGGAAATAAAAGGACCTTGGAGTTCTTCGGGCGAGAAGGAAGAAGATCCTGTGAGAGCGAACGTGCCTGGGTGGTGCGCCTTGCGTCATAACACTTTATTCTTGTATATCGACTTGCTGCAATGTAAATTTCTTAAGGGTTAGAACTTGATACCTTTTTTTATGTCAATGCAAATCCTTAATCCACATCAAATTGGGGTAATCGACAAGGCATATAGTTCATTAAGTTTGTACTCATGCATACAAGGATGTTGTGATAGATATTTAACCAAAATATAAAATTGGAGAAATTGTAAAAATACCCACACCATTAATCTTTTATTCCAATACATAAAATATTACAATGGAACAAAACCACTTAGAAAAATTTACCACATCATTTAATGAAAACAAATATAAGGAAAAAAACAACCAACAATGTCTCTTCACCCTAAATGTCAATCAAAAACAATATTGAGAGGAGAGTATTGATATACGCTTCCACAAACAAATTGATGATAAATAATAAAAACACTAACTATTTTCCCTACAATCAAATCCAATCAGGAAAATGACCTCGAATTATGTGTTACATCTATATAACTATAAGTCCAAAATGACAAATTTCAAATTATATTATAAAACTTTTTATTCATTGATCATTTTTTATAAATAGAAAGTCATAATGCAAAGCAACAAGTCTTCACCTTAAATGCACATTTTAACGGATTTTGATATAAACCATGGAACAAAACAAACTTTAAAATTGCTCGAAAATTTCGTGCTCAAAAGTAGAAAAATGAGCATGTGACATCCTAGAACAATATCCAAGAAGGGTGATGAGAGCTATTATTTTTTATCTTAGTTTAAACATTCTAAGAAATTACTCTTTTTCGACCATATTTTCAGGGGTCTTTTTCCCAAAATTAGGTTAGAAATTGTTAGATCTACGTGTTTGAGTGATTATTTTTTTATAATCTGGGTGCCCTAGGGTTTTTTCAACATGTTGAATCCATTGGTGCTTTCAGAATGGATTTTAAACAACAAAAAATAATTATTTCATGCAGATTTATGTCATTGGATTCGACAAAAAAAATCCATTTTGTAGAATAGATAGACAACACCTATTCATCTTGATTAGAAAATGATCACGAAAATTCAATGCTTGTTCCTGAGAAATTACTTGAGTTCCCACTCAAGTATCATCTCTCACTCAATTATAAACTCAAAAACGATGATCATAAGCACTTAAACAAAAACCTACTTTTGAGTTCCTCTGCTTGCTAATTTCCCCCCTACTTTTGATTGATTCAATAGAGAGGTCTGACTGCTTGAGCACTCTAAGTAGATCAAGGTTAGGTATTGATTGAACCTTCTCACGATCTTTAACATTTAGGAGGAATCTTCAAGATCTATAATTCATCTCCCCTATTTTCTTTAAGAACAAAAGATATTGACACTCGAGAGATTTTAAAATAGGGAAGAAAACGCATTTAGGAAGAAAGATCAAAGGTCCAATTGACAAGCTCAATATAGGAGTTAGGTATCGAGCATATATATGAACCAGGTCTACTTGACTACAAAAGTTGAATTGGATCCCTGATTACTTGAGCACTCATCAAAGATATAAGATCATCACATAATAAAAAAACAAGATCAAGCGCCTATTAGGTTTAGAGAAAACCTTTATTTAGTCTCGTGGAAATTCCATGTCCTCTTATATATAATATGTTGTGCAACCAACTTGCTTGGAGTCATAAATATTATAGTCATGGGATGTTGACTATAATATTCATGGCATAAAAGGTAGATACAAACACAGAATATGCACTACCTAGCTTAGAAAGAATATGATATATGCAATGCTCTTCCTTCATCTTTATGTTACATTCTATGCATAAAAGTCTGAGTGTTTTAAACTTAGATAGATAGTCTCCAAGGCAAGAAAAATCACTTGGACTCAAGGTCAGTATTTGATTTTCTAACTGTTGTGCTCGAATAATATTGAGTTTACCAAACACAGATTCAATATTGTCCCAAGCTGCTTCAGGGTCATCAATTCCTTGAAGATGGTACCTTAGATCAAGAGAGATGGACATTCCAATTAGTCCACATGCTTCGTCATTACTATTATCCCATTTGGCTTTCTTTTCATCATCAGTGGGAGTTGTTTCCTTTCCCATGGTAATCCGATACAAACCTTTACTTCTTAATAAATCTTCCATATGGGATCTCCATTGGAAGTAGTTGTCACTGGTAAGCATGACAATACTTGTAGAAGCCATATTAAATATGTAGATAATTCAGATTTAAAAAAATGAAACTAATGATCTAGATGGAAAGATCTCTAAAAGTTGTGCGGTTTTAAAAAAAACGGCACTGAAAACGGACTTCCGATGTGAGAGTTATGCCCCTTTTAAAAAAGGCATAAACGGTAACCAAATAACCACGTGATAGTGTAAGCTACTTTATGAAGT
>ML793574.1:252212-325104 GCA_009831015.1 Picea engelmannii
AAATGCACTTTACAATTTTTTTTAGCATGAACTTTTTCAAAAAAAGTAACAAAAGAGAGACTTGAACTCAAGACCTCTTACTTAATAAGGAAAGTTTTAACCAACTGGTCTAGCAAAACATATTGTAATGTTCAGAAGGAGGATTGTTGTTGTTGTTGTTCAGAAGGAGGATTGGGGGTGTTGTTGTTGTTGTTGTTGTAGTTGTTTACGGCCTTGGAGAGAATGCTCCAAAAAAACTCTTTTCACACAAGAAAAAAATTTCGCTTCTCGATGACAATAAGGGTTAGATCTCGGTTAGCTTACCCGGAAGATGCACCTTTTCCTATTTGTTTCTGATTTGTCGAGATCGCACAAGGCGCGGGGAAAAGAGCATACACAGATCTAAAAGAGTAGCATCCTGGAAAAAAAAATACAAACCGAAATAAAATCAAAACTTTGCAAACATTTAAAAATGCGTATTCAGACTTTATACCTCCGGATTCTGACTGTAATGGTCGTATCTTGGGCAAACGAAAACCTTTTCGAGTGAAACGAAACGTGTTCCTGAATGAAAAGTGTGCTCCAGGTGCATTGGAAAAGTCGTTTCAGCCTAGAAATGTACAAAAATTCCAGAAAATGGAGATGAGGCAACTCAGCTTCACGATCTCGATCTACAACATGAGCGGGTCTTCAAACAGGCTCTGATACCATGTTCGACAACACAGGTATTCCAACAGAGGATGAACACCTTCAGTAACCACTCACATAACCAGATCAAAGATCAACACACCGATGTTTTCATGTGGTAAAACCCCTACGGGGAAACATCCATGGCCCCAGCCAACGCGACCACTTGGAGCAGTTTATTAATGCAAAGAAAAAGATTATAGAGAGATTTTACAAGAGATTTTCTCACAATTGATCATCGGCAAATGACCCTCCATGCTCTTTAAATAGAGATCATGGACCAATTGGGCGTTAAGCCATGGATCAATGGCCATTAAGATCGAGGAGAGTATGAATCGTCGGATCACTCTATGTCGGGAACATATCGTGACCGTCGGATTGCCTAACTACAAATGCACACTAATGCATACTAAAGAAACACACTTTTACCTAACGACATATTAGACCAAGTAGATCTTAACTAAATCCTAAGTGTCTAAATATCCTAATAGAAAAGGGCTTAAGAAAAGCCCCGATGAAGTTACTTTGCTCACTTAATATCGATGATATCGAAAAGCATAAATATAGTCTCGCCGGATGTTTCTTTTGAATTTCAAATCGAGCGTGAAAGACAACAAAGATTTCTCATGCTCGACACTTCGTGGATTGATGCTTGGCATCTCCTCAGGGGAGAAATCCACTCCGATGAAAACATTATCCACGACGCTAGGGTTTTGGAGATATCGATAGGTGTCATTTTAGTGATGTTTTCCATATTACCCTTAGCATAAACTGTGTGTGTAGCCATAGGATTGATAGGAAAAGACCTATCTTTGGTCATAGTCAACACAAAATATCCTGCCTCTATTCTTCTTAACTCTGGGAGGAAGTATGATCTGTGGTGGAGATCATCCAAGGGTCTGTCTGGACCAGTCAATACCTTTAAAATTGCCTCTTCAGAGGGAAATACTAAGTCTAAGGAATCGGTAGTGGCAAGGGAACCTTGAGCCCAGGCAGGCTCTAGAACTAGATGTAACTCTGGTGCAGGAGTCAGATCGGGGTCGATTGAAGCTTGTTGGACTGTAGATTACACAACTTTTGTCACGTACAAGGGCATGGACATCCCATGGTGCCCTGCCCCTTCCATCATGACTAACGGGGAAGGAAAAATCCATGGATCAATAAATTAAGTCATGTAGAATGACGACACTGAAAATATTTCAGCCTTAGGCTCGTCGGGGACAACCAATATCATTTTGACATCGTCAGAAGGAGGTGGGTAATCGAAAGGACCCATGAGAGGTGGGCACAAAACAACCCCCACATTGACGATACTAGGATGTGGACTATGAATCATCGAGACTGTGGATGCCCCCGATGAAGGGTTAGGTTTCGAGAAGGACAATTGATCAATGGTCATGATTCATCCCTCATGTGGAAACAACAAGACCCAAAAAACTGTATCAACCATTACATGCATGGAATATGTCCAACTCCTTCCTAAAAGGAGGTTGTATTCAAGAGGCGCATCGACCACTTCAACTTCGATGCACACGGTCTTTCCTCCTAACTGGATGGGGAAAGAAGGAATGATTCCATGTGATATGAAAGAATGATCATTGAAAGCCGTAAGAAGAGTAGGTGAAGGAGACAGAATGGTTTGGCCAATGGCCTTCCAACATGCCAACGACATCACACATGTTGAGGCACACTCATCAACCATCGTATGGAAAATATTTCCGGTAGACGATTTCGTGGGGTGAGCCACTACTATCTGAAATGCGACATGGTATGGGAGACAAGGTTTCAAGTCAGTTGTATAAAGCATGATATTTCCCGGATTACATGTCTCAGTGGATCCTAAGGAAGCTAGCAAAGCCTTTCTCTATGAAGGGTAGCTCTGGAGGACCTCCAAAGCAGACATCTCACAAGGGGTTTGTGACAAATCCTCCACCACAGAGTAGTTCTGGGTGGCCCTCACATTTGGATTATGTGAAGCCTTCTTGAATGCCCCTTTTAGGATGTGTATCATTTTTTCACCCATCGTTCTCTCGATCTGGAGAGGAACAAATGTGTTTTAGGCTTCTTTACCCTTTTCGACAGTACTTGGAGTTCCGTAATCATGTTCCCTAGTAGCTATGTGGGATTCACCTTTCAACATATAGACATTTGAAGTCGAGGTATTGCTAGATGATGAAGGGGGTCCCTCACTGCCCCCATCCACGTTCATAGAGGCTTGAGTTAAATTTTTCACATGAGGGAATGGGTTCGTTAACATTGTAGGTTATTGCTACACCAATAAATTTTGGGCTTCTGCGAGTCGAGGGCACATGTGAGTCAGGTGGTCTTCTGTGCATAGGTTGCACAGATACTTCGACTTCTTTCTCTTTGTGTTTCCCCCGCCAGCATTATTGGTGGGTTTCTTATCCCCCTTACCCTTCTTTGATTGTTTATTCTTCCCTTCGGGCTACTGGTTGGCCTTTGGTTTTGTCGATTGCATGCATTGTACATCCGACGTCTGAGAAGGGGGGGGCAGTCAAACTAGGAGTTGGGTTGGCCACTCTCTGTTGTATCAACAATTGTTGCAATTCGTTTGACAATAGATTAGTGGGATTTGCTTGTGCTAAACCAACAATGTCATCAGCATGTTGTCCAGATTTGTGTCTGGTCTTATCAAGAATAGACCATGGCGCATCTGGCAAAACTTCATAAAGAAAACCAAATTGAGAGTAAATAAACTCTAGTTGTTGAGCTCTCATTATCTCTTCTTCCTCCAAAAATACCCCTAACATTGCTACGTCCTTGGATATTTGGGGTACAAAAGACTTAAGGAACCATTCCAGCAGGAATGCTCGTGGAACTGGTACTTTAATCAAACTCTTACGGTGCCACCATTCTCGAAAGTGATCAGAGATATGGTCATCCTTTGTCTACTCAAAGTTGGCCAATAGTTCTGTGTCGGCATCGTATCTCATAGGTAATTGAAAATGGTTTAAGAAAACCATTGCTAATTTTCCAAAAGTAGAGTATCTTGAGTGGTCGATCTCGATGTATCATTTTGTGGCACTACCGATAAGAGTGCGTTGAAATAGATGCAACTGGGCAAAGTCATCTTTCAAAGATTTGGATGAGCACCATAGGTGAAATGTGGTCACATGATCGCCTGGATATTCATTAGGCTTGCCTTCGAATTTTGGAATGTTTGAGGGAAACTTAGTCGGCATAGCAGGCCAATGTGGATCATGACAGATTGGGTTATTCAATAATCTTGACAAGTCTGGCAAATGAAAAGTTTCTAGAAACTGTAGCTTAGGTTGTTGAGTATGGATAGGAGGATAGGAGCCTAGGATTTGACTAGCACCAAGTTGCTAGGAAAAGTTAGGTTCTTAGCCTGGGTTCTGGTAAAAACCATGGCCTAGGCCGGCATTCGAATGTTTCTCTTGTTGAGACATCATCGACTGACTCTCATAGTAGGACGTTAAGGGATGAGAAGAGATTTCTCCTGACCTAGTGTTCCAAAGGTTCTAGAAAGGGTTACACCTACCGATCCAACAGGCATAGGTACTGAGCCTTGCCCGGGTTTCCATTGGCCATGGAAGGGGTTTCTCTCGGTCGACATCCCTGACGAGGGAATTGATCCCTGCCATGGATTCCAAGGTCCTTGAGAAGAGTGTGCCTCCTGTGCAGGAATAGTACCCTGCGCAAGATTTTGTGATCCAAAACTAGGGTTTCCCCCAGTCGAGATGGTAGCCGACGAGAATGAATTGTTACCAAACATACCAAACAAAGAGAACGGAAAGGAACCCATTGGTGTGGTACTAGAAAAAGGTCATTGACTACCTACTCCAGACAGGTCATAGTTCATGGTCAGCCAGACAGGTTTCTGAGGAGTGTCACCAAACGAGGGAGACGAAGGAGGTATATGACCCCCGCCGTAAGGGAAAGTGTTATAGGGGGGATAAAGTGCCCCCCATGGACCCTTGCAGAGGAGCATTAAAGATCCCTGCCCCCAGAACCAAAGTCTGTAAGGTGGAGTAGGAGAGGACCGACTTCGTGTCAAAGTTGGGCATCCCATATGAAAACGGAGGGCATGTCACACTCTGCGTAAATGGTGTAATGATCACTGCCATGAAAAGAATCAGACCATTGCCCAAGGTAGAGGTGGTCAAGACCATAGTGGCCCAGACCTGCGAAGGTGAGTTAAGAGACGAAACCCCCCTAGTTGTGGCAGTCGTAGAGGGAGTATGAGGACTCCCTAACGAAGTAGAAGAATTTGCTTCCATCACTTCTTACAGGATTATCTGACGCTCGTGATGCGTTACCCTTGGAGGGGAAATCTGTATCAGAAGTGGCACCGACAAGTTAGTGATCGAAGATTTATATGGAATGAGAGTTTCCGCTCCAAGGTCAGAAATATTCTGTCCCTCTGGAAATGAATGTTCTCCTCTCAGATATGGCTCGGGTACAACTTATTGTGGCCTTGTCACCTCAAATTACTCTTTATGGTCAAGTATTCACCTTCGCGGTCATGGTAGCGACTCCAAGTTAACCAGGGACAGGCCCAAAAGCCTTCGCGACTGGCAGAGCTCTTGATCTTCCACTATGTGAGAAGATCAATGACACACTAAGGCTTTCTAACGTTGAAGACCAAAACACACACTATAAAAAGTTCGTATGAGATGTAGGAAGAAAACCACTATTACTAGTTGGAAGAACAGTTACAACAACCAACACTAGAGAAACTTACCAGTGCAAGTGCAACTTGAACACGGAAGCACCCTCTGGGTATACTCTATAAAACATGGCCTGATGTTTTCCCTAGGTACCATGGTATACCCCTGCAGTCACTTGTGTAAGTCCCTAAAATGAAAGGAAAATAAGTTTTTAGCTCATGAACAACTACCAGGTAGGTACAGTCGACAGTCAGGTGGACCGCAATGAGTAGGGTATCAAACCCAAAACCTATCGAGGGTATCGAAAGAAATTATTCTGGAAGACGGCTGAGGACCTCGAATGAATTCGAGACCCATGAAGCTCTATGGCAAATGCAATCAACGTAATCCCAAGATAATAAGTCCTTTATATCCGTTCCCCCGCTATGATTGGTTCGGCTTTGGAGGGGTTATCTCTGCTACCTTTCTGCACATGACCTCATGTTTATCCCTTATGTTAGAGTGGGGTCCCAGATAGTTTTCGCGTCACTGGAACTTTTTCACTCCCTAGCATAGAATCCTATGTTTTTTTTATAGCCTTGAAGAGTTTCCTCTATAACATAAATAAAGGCTCTAGCCTAATCTAGTTAATGGACCCTACAAACACAAAGTTTGATTAATTTTAATTCAATGTTAATTTTAAGTGGTTTATCTTAAGTCAAAGGAACATAAATGAAACTGATGGTGTTTGCTAAGAGACGAAAGAGAAAAACAAATGTTGGAAACAAAATTACTTCTTTTTCAACAAACAAAAATTTGCAAATTGAACATTCTTTAACTAACTTTTATAACTAACTTTTCTCTCTAAGATCTTTTCAAAGAAAAACTCAAAACTAAATTTTTTTCGAATGCGAGCTACTTAAAGTCCTAAGTATTCAACTAACCTAAGAAAGCACTCTTCTTAAAGAACTTAAGAAAGAACTCTTCTTCCTGAAAAAACAACTAAACTAATTACTTAACCAAACAAGAAACTGATTTATTTTTCTTTTTTTATGCTCCAAAATAAGAAACTTGAAAATGAATTCTTTTATTTTCTTCCAAATCAAGTAAAAAAGGAAAAGTGAAGACAAGATGAGACCAAAAACCAACTTCTGGTCTATTGTGGCTGGCAGAGAGTTACTGACAATACTAAACAAGTTAATCAGAAAAAACTCACAAAACTTGTCTCAAACCCTAATCAAGAAAACACAAGAAATGTTGATAAAGAAACAGAGACTGCAAGAAACAGAGACCAGGTCTAAATCAACAAAACCCCTGAGAAATATGGCTTCATTCAGGGAAGAGGATGACTGCCTCTTCTTTAAGAAATATTTTCTTGACACAAGCATGCAAATGATACTTCAACAACCTACGTATGTATGTGGGTTGTCTAAATATAAGGCATGTATGTACGCGTGCAGACCCACTGCAGGATGCGTACACCTCTTTGACTTCTCTAAAAAAGAAAAATTAAAAGTCAAGCAAACCAGGCAGGGAATACTGGTATGGAAGACCAGAACCCCTTAAAGACACGGAAACTTACAGAAACTCAAGAAACAGTAAATAAACCAATTAAAGGCACCCAAAAACAAAAATCCCCTAAGTATGGTTGCCAATTATGCTATAGTGGGAAAACCCCCCTACAGACTACACTAGGGTTCTAAAGTGCAAGAATATCTAACCATCTAAAGTCTCCTACTTTTAACAACTATCCCGACAACACCCCACATTCATGTATAAAGTACAAATTATAAGGATCTGGTATTATTACCTTAAACTCTGTGTCCGATGTCGATCCCAATGCATTTGGTCACTTCTCGACTGCAAATCTCCTCCCAAGGCTGACCTACATTCACCAAAAGACAAAGAAGAAACTACGAACACGCATTCTATATATGAACTAATGGGTTAGATTTCATAACAAAATGTAAATCGAACATAAAGATAAAACACATCATATGGCGGGACGACAAAAGTACTTATTTATATTAATCTCACAAAGTCACTTACAAAACGACATCGACGACTACTCCATGAACCTGGTCCTGGGCTCCTCTTCACCAAGCTCCAACTGCTTCCACGTACCCTTCTTCTCTCACACTTCTCTCTAGAGAATAGGCATAGGCTTATGGATGAGGAAAATGGGCAAGAATGGGGAATTCTGGCTCAAAACTCACAATGCGGTTGCAAATTCTTGGGGCAAGGGGGGATTAGGAAATGGGCAGAGTTTCACTATTTTCATGCTACAACTTGGAATGGGACCCCAACACCTTCTTTTATATGCCAAAAGGATAGTTATTCGGTTGGGTGATGGACTATGAGTGGTCAATTGGTTAGGAAACTACCCAAAATCCTGTATTCCTTGCAAATTTTTAATTTTTGCAACTTTTGTGGGTATACGCAGGTTGTAATGGTGTAGCTAGCTTACATATGTGGGCAGTAGTGATGCATCTAACGTACATACGTGGGCATTAGTGGTGCAGGGTGCATACATCTTCAAAAAAATGGTATTTAAGAAGAGTTATTCAGTATTGGCTGGGCAAAAATAGTAAGTAAGATGGCTCGTTGTTAGGTATGCATGCTTGGTGCAAATTAGGATTATAACACTTTATTCTTGTATATGGACTTGTTGTAATGTAAATTGCTTAAGGGTTAGAAGTAGATACCTTTTTTATGTCAATATGGATCCTTATTCCACATCAAATTGGGGTAATCGACAAGGTATCCAGTTCATTAAGTTTGTACTCATGTATACAAGGATGTTGTGATAGATATTTAACCAAAATATAAAATTGGAGAAATTGTAAAAATACCCACACCATTAATCTTTTATTCCAATACATAAAATATTACAATGCAACAAAACCACTTAAAAAAATTCATCACATCATTTAATTAAAACAAATATAGAAAAAACAAACAACCAACAATGTCTCTTCACCCTAAATGTCAATCAAAAACAATATTAAGAGGAGAGTATTGATATAGACTTCCACAAACAAATTGATGATAAATAATAACAACACTAACTATTTTCCCTACAATCAAATCCAATCAGGAAAATGACCTCGAATTATGTGTTACATCTATATAGCTATAAGTCCGAAATGACAAGTTTCAAACTATATTATAAAACTTTTTATTCATTGATCATTTTTTATAAATAGCAAGTCATAATGCAAAGCAACAATTCTCTACCGTAAATACACATTTTAACGCATTTTGATATAAACCATGGAACAAAACAAACTTTAAAATTGCTCGAAAATTTCATGCTTAAAAGTAGAAAAATGGGCATGTGACATCCTAGAACAATATCCAAGCATGGTGATGAGAGATATTATTTTCATCTTGAGTAGTTTAAACATTCTAAGAAATTACTCTTTTTTGACGATATTTTCAGTGGCCTTTTTCCCAAAATCAGGTTAGAAATTGTTATATATGTATGTTTGAGTGATTATTTTTTTATAATCTGGGTGCCCTAGGGTTTTTTCAACATGTTGAATCCATTGGTTCTTTCATAATGGATTTTAAACAACAAAAAAAATTATTTCATGCAGATTTATGTCGTTGGATTCGACAAAAAAAATCCATTTTGCAGAACAGATAGACAACACCTATTCATCTTGATTAGAAAATGATCATGAAAATTCAATGCTTGTTCTTGAGAAATCACTTGAGTTCTCACTCAAGTATCATCTCTCACTCAATTATAAACTCAAAAACGATGATCATAAACACTTAAACAAAAACCTACTTTTGAGTTCCTCTGCTTGCTAATTTCCCTCCTACTTTTGATTGATTCAATAGAGAGGTCTGACTTATTGAGCACTCTAAGTAGATCAAGGTTAGGTATTGATTGAACCTTCTCATGATCTTTAACATTTAGGAGGTATCTTCAAGATCTATAATTGAGCTCCCTTATTTGCTTTAAGAACAAAAGATATTGACACTCGAGAGATTTTAAAATAGGGAAGAAAACACATTTAGGAAGAAAGATCAAAGGTCCAATTAACAAGCTCAATACATGAGTTAGGTCTCGAGCATATATATGAACCAGGTCTACTTGAGCACAAAAGTTGAATTGGATCCCTGATTACTTGAGCATTCATCAAAGATACAAGATCATCACATAATAGAAAAACAAGATCAAGCTCCTATTAGGTTTAGAGAAAACCTTTATTTATTCTTGTGGAAATTCCATGTCCTCTTATATATAATATGTTGTGCAACCAACTTGCTTGGATTCATCAATATTATAGTCATGGGATGTTGATTGGCCATTTATAGTGAGCGGACACTCTTTCGTTCTATCTATAGACTCTTTATTTTTATATCCATGTGAAGGAAAATGCAATTACTATCACATTCAATGACTCTACAACTTGGCCTTCCATGTCATCTGCTTGATTTCATATTTCTTTTCAGCATTCATCTCCAAACTCATTACACTATGAGGATGGGAATAATCATCTTCTTCATATTCTTCTTCCTCATATGTGTGCTCTTTTTCAAACTTTAGGTAAAACAATTATTGGCATTCACTATTTATTTCAATTTAATTCACTATTTAGTGAATTTCTTGATAGAAGAGTGAGTTTATGAACAATGGAAACTTGCAAATAAAGAAAGTTGAGGTTGACTTATTGATAACACAACACAAAATTAAAAACAATAACATTAAAATTTGAGTAATTATTTCAATTGAAAATTAGGTAAATTAATAACAATAACACAACATAAAATTAAAAATAATAACATTAGAATTTGAGTAATTATTTCAATTGAAAATTGAATAAGACTTACATATTTCTTTGCTTACTTCCTACTTTAATCCCTTACAATAAAAAGTACACTAAAAGTACACAAGCTTTCAAAATAAAGTGTGGTTGTGAAGGCATTCTTGTAAACAAACTCCCTTACTTTTCAAATAAAGGCATTTAAAACTTAATAATGTATCTAATGTTTTAAACCACTAGTCACCATGACTATTAGAACACTTTGACTATTAGTTGTGGAGTGATCAACATGTTTATGTTTATGTTTAATATTAATATAATATGATAGTATAATTTTATTTCATAAAAATTATATATATAATATTTTATAATATGATATGATAGTTTCATGTTATTTTATGAATAAAACTAATCCTATCTTTTCAATAATCATCATTTCCTTTGCTTGCTAATTTCCCCCCTATTTTTGAGTTCCTTTGCTTGCTAATTTCCCCTCTACTTTTGATTGATTCAATAGAGAGGTCTGACTGCTTGAGCACTCTAAGTAGATCAAGGTTAGGTATTGATTGAACCTTCTCATTATCTTTAACATTTAGGAGGAATCTTCAAGATCTATAATTGAGCTCCCCTATTTTCTTTAAGAACAAAAGATATTGACACTTCAGAGATTTTAAAATAGGGAAGAAAACGCATTTAGGAAGAAAGATCAAAGGTCCAATTAACAAGCTCAATACATGAGTTAGGTCTCGAGCATATATATGAACCAGGTCTACTTGAGCACAAAAGTTGAATTAGATCCCTGATTACTTGAGCACTCATCAAAGATACAAGATCATCACATAATAGAAAAACAAGATCAAGCTCCTATTAGGTTTAGAGAAAACCTTTATTTAGTCTTGTGGAAATTCCATGTCCTCTTATATATAATATGTTGTGCAACCAACTTGCTTGTTGTCATCAATATTATAGTCATGGGATCAGGGATGATTTTAAGGATGAAAATTTATTTTAAAATGTAGAAACCTTGGCGAATCTTACTAATCCTTCATATGTCAACTATAAATGTTTGGTGATACTTTTGTAAAAATATTCAAATTTCTAAGTATTTTATATAGTTTTTATAATTTTTTGGCGATTTTAAGGTAAAATAATTGTATCCTATAGAATTTGGGTGAATCATTTTTAAAATAACGAATCCTGTTTTTGGAAAAACCATGGAAAATTAGCCCATGAACGAAATTTAGTCCCTAAAATCATCCATGCATGGGATGTTGATTGGCCATTTATAGTGAGCGGGCACTCTTTTGTTCTATCTATAGACTCTTTATTTTTATATCCATGTAAAGGAAAATGCAATTACTATCACATTCAATGACCCTACAACTTGGCCTTCCATGTCATCCTGCTTGACTTCATATTTGTTTTCAGCATTCATCTCCAAACTCATTACACTATGAGGATGGGAATAATCATCTTCTTCGTATTCTTCTTCCTCATATGTGTCCTCTTTGTCAAATGTTAGGTAAGACAATTATTGGCATTCACTATTTATTTCAATTTAATTCACTATTTCGTGAATTTCTTGATAGAAGAGTGAGTTTATGAACAATGAAAACTTGCAAATGAAGAAAGTTGAGATTGACTTATTGATAACACAACACAAAATTAAAAACAATAACATTAGAATTTGAATAATTATTTCAATTAAAAATTAGGTAAATTAATAACAATAACACAACATAAAATTAAAAATAATAACATTAGAATTCTAGTAATTATTTCAATTGAAAATTGAATAAGACTTACATATTTCTTTACTTACTTCCTACTTTAATCCCTTACAATAAAAAGTACACTAAAAGTACACAAGCTTTCAAAATAAAGTGTGGTTGTGAAGGCATTCTTGTAAACAAACTCCCTTACTTTTCAAATAAGGGCATTTAAAACTTAATAATGTATCTAATGTTTTAAACCACTAGTCACCATGACTATTAGAACACTTTGACTATTAGTTGTGGAGTGATCAACATGTTTATGTTTAATATTAATATAATATGATAGTATAATTTTATTTCATAAAAATTATATATATAATATTTTATAATATGATATGAAAGTTTCATGTTATTTCATGAATAAAATTAATCCTATCTTTTCAATAAATATAATAAATATTTTGTAATTTTTTTTCAAACAATATGTTGTAACACTAACACTATACATTTTCTAAGCATTAGTTTACTTCATAAATTTTTAATAAATATTTTATTTTTTTTAAATGTTAAATTAATTTTAAACATTAGTTTACTTCATAATTTTTTAATAAATATTTTAATTTTTTAGAACATTTTAAAATGTTAAATTAATTTTGGCGCCAAATAAGATTATCAATAATTTTATTGAGGCTAAATAAGAATATTAATAATTTTATTGACTTTTATAGATTGAATAAAAAAAAATCATATAAAAATAACGAAAAAAATTGAATAAATAATTTATTTATATTTCAATTTATTTACAGATTATAAAAAACAAGAAAAACCTGATTAAAGAAATTGGCTATTAGTAGTCTACACCTAAAAATCATACAAGTATTTTAAAATTATTCAACAGAATCCTGAGCTCTACTTTCCTCTAACTTGTGGATTCCTGAGCTCTGCCACTGCTTTTTTGGCTTGCTCGACAGTCGCGAAACGAACAAATACAAAGCCCTTATTCTTCTCAGTCAGAGGATTCTTTGGCAATATGATTTCAACAACTTCACCAACCTCACTAAACACCTTCTTCATATCCTCTTCATCAACGTCCTCAAGCCCACCAACAAACACTTCAAACTCATTCTGCTTTATCTGCTCCTTGACCATGATAGGCATTTCCACATCACGTTGGTCATCACCTCCGTCTCCCTCCACACCTTCTTCAAGGGGCTGGAAAAGAGATAGCAGTGGCAGGGACATAACTATGCGTCGCTTGTATCCGTCCGAGCGGCAGTCACTATAAGTAGCAGAGACAGAATTTAAAACATTCTAGGTCGGTCTGATACACGTTCGATAGCAGTCACTATCAGTAGATAGTGACTTGTACTGTCTAGGTAGCAGTCACTATCAGTAGCCGCTAGATAGGTCGTGTCTATTACACGTTCGACGTTAGGTGATAGAGCGAGTTTAACACTTCGCCGGGGCCAAGGGAGCAGATGGCCAAGCCAAGGTTCCCGTAATACTCGTACAGGTTTCAAGCTTTAAGCTTCCAGCCAAACAACTAGGGCGAGGTCGGGATGATGACTAGCCAACCCCTTCAGCAGGAGAGGATCCGATAAACAGCTATTGATAGATTCCGATTGCGGACGACAACATGGGCTAATTCCTTCCTTTATGGTGAAATCACTAACAAAGAAAGGTTTGAATACGTAGCTTGCCAAGAGAGCTACTTGTCCGTGTTATTTTCCCAGAAATAACCCCACACATATTCTCAATTGCAGGAGAGAATAAGGGCGCCTCTGCTGCAAACCGAGTTAGCTTAGCAAGCGTTTTGTCTCTATCCAGTTATACCAGAGTTGCTCTTCTATTACTGGAAGCGGGAAAGACTCATTTGTCTAATCTGCTCGCTCTTTGAAGGGTCACATCGAAAGGCCAACCAATGCGCATGCATGTATGGGTGATTTTGCTAAACCGTATATCTCCCCGTTTGGGATTCCTTCCAGTTTGAACCGGTAAGCTTGACCTTTGTTCCCAACCCACCCCTGTGAAGTATGGCAACATTTTGTTTTATTCGATCCTTTGTTCCTAAGTTCTTTCCCTGTCCTGTTTGCTTGGATGCTTGGATAATCTGTTTGCGTCATTGACAAGGGTTTCGATCCTCAGTAGTGCAGCGAGTCGTATAAATAGGAAGCATGCTCACTCTGGAGAACAGAACCACTGGTTGGTGCAGGAGGTAAGCCTCCTTCAACGAGAAATTGGGGCTTAGCTTCCCCATTTTACCATTACTCTGAAGGAAGGCCAGGAGGCACAGAAAAATCAACGCAGACGTGATCGGCTCGGAGCTGCAGCAGGTCCTTAATGGCCGAAGAGCGAACAGAACGCCTCCGCTTCCGATCCGAGGGACCACGTGGATTGTTGCCACTTGGCGATCTGACAAGGGACCACATGGTGGGATGCCACATGTCTCGCCGACAGCATGCCACTTGGCAGGCCGACAGGGGACCACATGGCAGGCTGCTATATGTATGGCCGACAGGATGCCACTTGGCCGGCCGACAGGGGACCGCATGGAGGGCTGCTACATGTCGGGCCGACAGCTTGCCACTTGGTGGGCCGATAGGGGACCACATGGCTGGATGCCTGGCCGACAACTTGACACTTGGCTGGCCGACAGGGGACCACATGGCTGGATGTCAGGCCGACAGCTTGACATTTGGCTGGACGAAAGGGGACAACATGGAGGGCTGCCACATGTCGGGCCGACAATGTGCCACTTGGCTGGCCGACAGGGGACCATATGGTCGGCTGCCACATGTCGGGCCGACAGGGGACCACATGGTGGGCTGCCACATGTCGGGCGGACAGGGGACCACATGGCGGGCTGACACATGTCGGGCGGACAGGGGACCACATGGCGGGTTGACAGATTGCCATTTGGCGGGTCGAGAAGAGACCACATGTCGGGCGGACAGAAAACCACATGGTGGATCAGCAGCGGGACAACATGGCACACTGACAGTGGGACACTTGGCAGGCCGACAGGGCAACACTTTTCAAAGGATGATAGGGCCAGTTGGCACAGCCTCACAGGGTCACTTCTCGGAAGATGACAGGGCTAGTTGGCGCACGTTGACGGGTTCACCTCTCAACCTTTAAAAGGATTAAGGGTATTTAGGTATATACTCGTTTTAAGCATGTGGGATTATCTACGCTGCTCTCATCCGTTGCAATTGAGTGGTCGTTACGAGTGATATCACCACTTATCACGGGAGCTCTGTAGTGACTGATATCACCACTTATACTATTTCTTAGCACCAACAGAACACCCAGACACGATATAAATATTATTTGGAATTCGCAGAAGCGTTACCGGAATTTCTTTGTGGATTCTTTTTTCTCCATGTTGGCATCCTCTACGGGAATTTCTTTCTCCGGCTCGGCTTCGACACTTGGTTCGTTTAAATCTTGAAATACGTCGACGGCTTTCTCTTCGGCGTTGGGAGTTTCAACACTGGGCGAAGGCTTCGCCTCTGAACTCTCGACAGCCTCGGGCTCTGGCTTCGGTTGGTTAGACCTCGCGGACTTGGCCAGGGTCGCCGCTGTTTTTTTCTGGGAGGTTGTCCCGACATTCTTCTTCACAAAACGAGGAGGCATTATTGCAGAAAACTGATGCTGCAGCTCGAAAGCACAGAAATGGAAAAAACCCAAAATAAAGAAAGGAGACACGCTTCTCTATATCAACGGCGGTATAAAGGAAGAAGACAACCGAGCTAAATCCTGAGAAGCAACCGCTGTGTAGCTTAGTATAGTATTGAGGGATGTTAGGATTTAAAAAACTCACCGCTTAGGTATCTTTATGACTTAAATATATAAGTTAAGCGAAGGGATATATAAGTAAAGGGTGTGGAGAAATTGTGTTTTTCCTAAGAACATTGTATAAATTTGATGGGCATTTTTATGAAGTTTTTTATTTAGAAACTATTTTATATTTGTGTTTGCAAGTAATTTAAATTTATGTATTATTTGTATTTGTATTAATTTTTGTTGTGAATATATGAGAAAATTTTGTTATGAACTCTGAGAGAGGGCACATCTAAACTATGAACAAGCTTCGAAACTTACCAACAACATAAATTAATAAAAACAGACATTGCAAAACTTGCTCATGTAAGGAACATAAATATATTTAGAGTCATGTTTCTATTATAACAACAATTTTCTAATACCTTTGTACACGTACATGCCCAATGATATAAAGGTTGTTTGGCCAATGGTCCCAACTATCAAGAATGGGACAAGTCCACTAGATTTCAAATCATTACAATCTACTGTCTTCACAAATCATCACAATCTACTATCTTCACCATCACTCTCTGATTTATGTGTGGAAAATCTCTCAAAATAGGTCATTTGCTTCTAGAAAGATTCCATTTAAAACCTTGTGGGTGTAGTATGTGCTTATCTCAATGTCTCATCCAATGATATTGTTGGCCCACTTTATTTTTTATTTTCTGCAATCCGATTTGGAAATGCTTACAATTTCGTGTCTAGGATCCCATAGTCGTATATAAATCTTGGAGTCATACATACATATATATATATATATAGAGAGAGAGAGAGAGAGAGAGAGAATCTAATTTTAAGGTCACGACCAAGCCAGATACCAAATTGGTGTGTGAGACTGATGCAGAGAAGTGACCTGCAGCTCTAAAATACTACTTACTTGTCGCAGAGCAACAAGACTGTAGCATTGAATATCACTTGACACAGAACATAAACCTGCAAACAATTAATAGCAATAAAGCTAACATCTATAGGCTTTTTTCTTCCTTCACAGCACACAACGAATCACAAACATTACAAGCAACAGAATTGTGAATGATTTAATTCACTATTGGAATCGAAGGATTTATTACAATCTGTCTTAGTATTTGAAACCATAAAAACCCAGATGGTACAATACCCATAGTCTTATTACTTCGACATGTGTGTTATCAATTAGACCTTGTTATTCCCGAACTGGTTGTTTGCGTACACTCTAGCAAGTCCTAGTCCCACACTGAGCCTATTTTGTTCTCCTCCCTCGCATGCCTCTTCCTTTCATGTCGATTTGTTTCCATGGAAACTTTGATTCTCATGTAGTTGAGGAGATGAATCGTCATGATAGTTCGTGACCAACAATCTTCCCAATTCTCCATTTGTTCATTCATTTGGGCCCTCAGAATGGCCCTGGAAGTTAAAAACTGCTAAAAATAGTAAATTGTCAAATTTGCGAGAAAGTTGTTTTGAGCCAATCGGAAAAGGTGGGTGTCCACTGCTATCCACCTGGATCAAGTGATTTCCACTTGGCGCTTGATCTTTCTAAGACACGTGGACGGTTTCTTGAAGGGATAGCATAGGAATCACAATAGTTACACATAGTAACAACATAAAAGTAACATCAAGGTCCTTATTCCTCCTACAATCTACTTGCACATAAACATATGTGCATCGCTTGAGGCCAAGGATGCTCATGCATCAAACACCCCTGGTAAGAAAAATAATGAGCTTCCAATCCATGTGGTAATTGGTTCATAGTTTGAGGAACTTCGTTGGCATGCTAGCTCCTGCTTGAACACCCATGATGCTTCTTGTAATCCCCTGTTTTTCCATTTAATTAAATATTCCAGATATTTATTTCAGTGGGTTACTTTACCAACCCTTTTGGACAAAATTTCTTCCATTTCTTCCATTGGTTTGACTAGTATTTGTTTCTTTCATTCATCCGATGTACCTATTTTATCACTCTCTGTTGATTAATTGGGTTGGCTGTAATTGATGTCAACCCTTGAAGCAAGTATGGTAACAAATTTTGGTAGCTCCAATAGTATGGTTAAGGGACTCAAGATTCTTTGAGGTATAAAGGTATGAATATCACTATATTTGTATATGAGACTATTCTAGATGGATAATACATGCCATGCCATTGCTGGTGATATATGGATAAATCCTCACGGTTAGAGAATTATGGCCTTGTGAAGTTAGAGAACCCTCTTGAGTTATCTAGAAGCCCCTAGAAGGTCAAATAAGTCAAATTATTCTAGAAATCCCTAGAAGAAGTTGACTAGTCAAAGTGGGTGAATCTAGGAGTTAATCACAGGTTAAGTTGTTGCAATAAGAAAATAATTAAAAATAAATTTGTTGCAATTAGAAGTGGGGAGTTTAATATTTGTGGATAAAGTGGCTGTAAGTGGACAAGAGGTTAGAAGTGGGTTATCCCTAAAAGAAGGAAGTTGGATTAAGTTTGGTAGAAGGTAGCCCCTCGAGGAAGCTACTTGGAAAGTATAGATAAGAGAGAGAGGGTTTCCTATTAGCACCTATTGAGCACATTGAATATATATTATTGTGTAAGGCTTATTGAAAGTACTCATTTATATATCTAAAATTACACAAGTTTGACGTAGCGAGAAGGGTGGTGAAAGTTTCAGAGTTGTAGAAATACTTAAAAATCCCTAGTTTTTTAGGTGTACGTGGACTGCAGTGGAAGAGGTCGCGTACATACGTGGGATGATAGTATGAAAGGGAGTGTACTGTAATACAACATATATAAAAAGAATGCAAAACAAAAATAAAATGCTAGAAATGGAAGATGAACAACAATATAACAAGAACAACACCACAATAATACCAAAATGATACCAAAATAACACCAGAAACAAAACTTTGATTACTGAGGGCAATGTTCACTTTCCTCTTCGAGGGGGAAACCTCCACCAAAGAAAATATCTATTACAATAATATCCAAGACAAAAGTTCTCATACCCTCGACTCCTATTTATACTAAATATGTATATCAAAAGAACCATTTAGAGGAAGATCCTTCTAGAAGCGGAAGCTTCTATTAGGTCTTCTTACATTCAACTTATTCTTCCTTATTGCTATCCATTATTAATGTTGACCTTTATTACATTGAATTATATTATTCTACCTACGTGAGGGGTTAGGCTCCTAACATGTCTCCCCCCTTAAAAACATTCTTGTCTTCAAGGCTTGAGATGTGGAAATTATTGCAGAATGGTAGATGGTTCATAAGTGGAATATGTTGGGGTTGTATCTTTCCACTGAAATAACACTTCCTTGATGGTTCGCTGACGTAGGCAACGCTCACGCTGGTCCAAAAATGCTTGTGGTTGTAGCCAAATGGAGCCTTCTTCATCCAACTCGGGGAGGTTGGTTTGAGTTTAGCACTTAACTCCAATGACATTCTTTAAGAAGGAAACATGAAAATCATGTTGTATCTTTGAATGACTGGGAAAATCTAACTAATAGGCCACATGTCCCACACACCTGAAAATGGTATAAGGACCATAAAATTTGGCCGTTAGTTTCTAACAATGGTCAACCTTGAGGGAATTTTGCTTGTAAGGTTGCAGTCGAAGAAACATCTCATCTCCTTCTGCAAATTAATGTTTAGAGCAACCTTGATCTGCTTGTTGCTTCATGCGATTATGGGCCATGACCAGATTCTCTTTGAGGGTACAGAGAATAGCCTCTCGAACTGTAAGAGTTTGGTCAACTGCTCGGACCTTCGAGACACCTAGAAAATATGAGAGAACTGAAGGTGGATTTTTTCCATATACTGCTTCAAAAGGATTCATGTGGTTATATGTATGGTATGAAGTGGTCTACCACCATTTAGCTAGTGGTAACCATTGATCCCACTGATATTTATTTTCCAAGGAAAAACACCTCAAATATGTTTCCAAACACATGTTGACAACTTCAGTTTGACCATCAGTCTGAGGATGATAAGTTGTGTTGAGATGAAATTGGGTGCCTTGTATCTTGAACAATTCTTGCCAAAAATTGCTGGTGAAAGTTGGGTCACGATCCAAAACAGTATAATGCGGCATGCCATGAAGCTTGAGGACCTAATCCATGAAATGTTGAGCCACAGTGGATGTTGTAACTGTGTGTTGAAGAGCACATAAATGAGCATACTTGGAAAGACGATCAACTACCACCATGATGACTGATTTATTTCCCAATTTAGGTAAGCCTATAATAAAATCCATAGAGATATCCCACCAAATAGCAGGTGGAATCGGAAGCAGTTTTAGTGTGATAGGAGATTTGACTGTTTCTCCCTTGTTGCATTGACACACATCACATTCAACCACAAAATTATGAACTTCCGATTTCATACCATCCCCAAAAAAAGAACGTTTGACCCTGTCATAGGTTTTGGTAAACTTGGAGTGCCTAGATGTGGGTGTAGCATGAAGCTCGGAAAGTACCGTGGATTTAAGTTGTGATTGTTTACTTAAATACAAACAACCTTTGTATAGAAGCTCATCATGAATCTCATTAGATGCAAAATTTTGGGATCGTGTAGCCATTCCTAGCGAACGGCTTGGAGCCAATCTAGTACAATGAAGGAGAGAGAAAAAAGGGACCCTTCATCTTCATATTTTCGGTAAAGTGCATCCGCAACCACATTGTCTTTCCCTTTCTTGTAAATGATCTAATAATCATATCCAAAGAGCTTAGTCACCCATTTTTGTTGCTCTAAGGAGGAAATGTGTTGTTCCATAAAATACCTGAGGATTTGATGATTGTTCTTAATTTGGAAGAGTTTTCCCAATAGATAAGGGCACCAAAGATCAACGACATTCAAAATAGCCAACATTTCATTTTCATAGATTGATTTGCCAAAATTTCATTCAGAAGGTTGTGTGTTGGTAAAGGCCAAAGGTTGACCGTCTTGCATAAGGACAATGCCAATTCATTTTCCTGAAGCATCACATTCTAGGACAAAGTTCTTTGTGAAATTAGGAAGGGTCGGGACTGGAGTGGTGCACATGGCCATATTCAAGGTTTGAAAAGCCTAAGCAGTTGTTGGAGTCCAAGTGAAAGAATTGTTTTTAAGGAGTGCAATGAGAGGTTCCGCAATTTTTCCATAATTCTTAACAAACTTGAGATAATAAGATGTTAAGCCCAGAAATCCACACAATTGTTTGAGTGTCTTTGGGTGAGGCTAGTCTTTCATAGATTCAATCTTTTTAGGATCTACCCTAGTGTTGTCCTTTCCAACAAGACAACCTAAGTACTCGACTTCTGAATCGCCAAAAAAACATTTAGATTGTTTCAAGAAAAAAATTTGCTGAGAGAGTAGATGGAGAACTTGATCCACATGAAAAAGATGGTCTATCCAGGTTTTTCTATAGATGAAGATATCATCAAAGAAAACTAAGAAAAAATGATGGAGAAAAGGATAGAGGACATGATTCATGAGGCTATGGAAAGTGGAGTGAGCATTACACAAGCCAAAGGGCATGACCAAAAATTCATAGCGGCCCTCATGACTTCTAAAGGCAGTTTTAGGAATGTCTTCCTCTTTCATACAGATCTGGTGGTAGCCAGAATGAAGATCAAGTTTAGTAAAGAACTAGGTGCCACTCAATTCATCTAAGAGGTCATCAATCATAGGAATGGGAAATTTGTATTTAATGGTGAGTTTGTTTAGGGCGCGGAAGTCAGGACACATGCGCCAAGAACCTTCTTTCTTAAGGACCATGACCACAGGAGAATATTATTGGCTCGTACTAGGGTGGATAAAACCTGCGTTAAGCAGTTCTTGAACCATTTTCTCAATTTCATTTTTTTGGGAAAAGGGGTGACGATAAGGACGGATATTGCGAGGAAGGATTCCTGGGACAAGGGGAATGGAATGATCATGAACACCATGGGAAGGAGGGAGTCCCTCGGGAGTGGAAAAAACCACTTGATGTTTTGATAGGATGGATTGGAGGTCCTGCGACACAGAGGGTGTCTCAGTTGCTTGTATGACATGGAGTTGGGCAATAATGACAGAATGGCCTTTTTTGAGGAGTTGTTCCTGCAATGGGAGATAATGATCTCAGGGGAACCAAAGATGATGCCTTGGAACTTATATTGTTGTCCATCCTAGTCGAATTACATGGTTAATTCCTTAAAATCCATGAGAATGGGATCCAAAGTCCTTATCCAGTATACACCCAACACAATTTCACAACCACCCATGTCAATAGAAAACATATTAGATTTCGGGTGGTAGTCACCAATTTGGAGATGCACATTTTCACAACGCTCTCCACATTTCATGGACCCGCCATTGGAAATCATGATTTGGAAATTATTGACTACACAGATATAACAATTAGTTTATTGGGAAATGCAGCGATGAATAAAATTATGGGTGCTTCCACTATCAAGAAGAATTATGGCCTTCCTATGTTTGATGTAGCCAATTAGCTCGAGGGTTTGGGGAGTAGAGAAGCCAGTGAGAGCATTTAGGGAAATGACCGGTTCTACTTTGGGAGGGTCTGAGGGAGGAGTTATGCTAGTGGGTTCAAGTGACACAAACACAAGGGGAGCTTCAACATCCTCTTCTGAAACATCCTCCGAGATGGCCATAAAAATATTTTGTTCCTTACACTTGTGTCCCGCAAAATATTTTTCATCACAATTATAACAAAGGCCTTTGAGTTGGCGTTCAACCATTTCATCCCTGGTTAATTTTTGGATCTTTAGTGGAGTAGAAGGAGGAGTGGGATTTACTGGTTTAGTGCGAGGAATAAAGGAGGGTTTCTGATTTTGAGAAGAGACAACCTGTTGTGCTTCCTTACCTCTTTTAGTAGACTCCACCCAAATCTAAGGTCGATCCATGAGGACATGGGCACGGATCTCATCCTTGAGGCCACTGATAAAACATTCTTGGAAAAAATCATCAGACATGCCCTCTGTACGAAAATCTAGTTGCTCAAAAGTAGTTGTAAAGTCTTCCACTGTGTCAGATTATTTGAACTTTTTCAAATGGCCTAAATGGTTGGTGTTAGTTTCAAAGTGTTCATAAAGATCTACCACAAAGTGTGTCCAATAAACATACCTTTGACGACCAGTTTTTCTCCATTGCCATTATTGCCAACATTCTTGATCTAGATGGACAACACCAGACCGAAGTTTGGCCAACTCATATGTAATCTCGTACAAAGAGAAATAATGTTCCATTTGAGTTACCCAACTAGTGGGATCTGAGACATCAAATTTGGTCACATCCACACGTGGAAGGTGTAGGTCACGGTAAAAGTGATGGGGCTGAAAATGATGGGAATGAGAGGAAGTTTCAACTTTTCTATGCAAAGGTGGGTCAGATAAAGGGGGATCTATAGGGATATGCAACTTGGTGTAGATCATCATAGCGGCATATTCAAGCTGGGTAATAATGTCTTGTTTGAGGTCTTCTTTGAGTTCCTCGATTGAGGCGACAATGGAGGCATGCATGTTTTTATTGATGGTGGTAATATTGGCATTGAGTTGTCTCACTTCTTGTTGGGTCTCTGTAAAATTATATTGCAAGGTATTGAAGTGAGTTTCCAAGTCTTGGCTACGGGTATGGTCCATGATGACGAGGGAACCAAAAATGGGTGTGTGGGGTCAAAACAATTTCTGAAATATGATAGGTATGAAAGTGATAAGGGAGAAGAGAGAAATCCAATGGAATAGGTCTCAAATAATGGTGCAACAAGATCCAAAATTTTTATTTTTACACTTGCGGAGTTATACTCTAGTCTGAAGAATACTGCAATGATGAAATGCTCGAATGATTAATCAGGAAGGAATGTGTAGTGATTTGGCAACTTCAATGCAGGAGACACAGTTGTGCGGAAATAGATCTTGTCTGTTTTTTTTTTGTTTCCATTCCCAAAGGTTAGTTATTCAAGGGTTTGACCTATGCTATAGCTCTCTAATATACATGTTGGGTTCAACAGTACTACTCAGTGAAATATCTCAGGGAACCAACAAAGGAGGCTAGACCCTACCCTTAGCCATACTACCCAACTACCTAGGTACTAGAGAGTATCTTCCCGAGTGTTGTTCTCAGTGGTACTATAGCAGTCAGGTGGCCGATCGGTTTATCTTAAGAGGGCTTTAGGAAATCTAGGTCGATCCGTATATAGGTGTTGTTTGATGCGCTACCACTTGAAGGGGTACCAACGTGGGTTACTATGGTGGCCAATAGATGTGCTCTTAAGTACCACTTGTATTTTCTATGTGTATGAATCCTTGACCGTGGGTTTATGTGTGTAACAACAAATGTCTGTATCTTAAAGATGTCATAATACATCTCTACCCTGAAAAAATTTAACCCACAATTTTATGTCGAGGAAAGTGCTCTGATACCACCTGTAATATTCGAGATATAAAAAGTATGCAGAACATAAATAAAATGGTATAAATGGAAAATGAACAATAATATAACCAAAACAACACCACAATAATACCAAAATGATACCAGAATAACACCAGAAAGATAACTTTGATTACTGATATCAATGTTCACTTGCCTCTTCGAGAGGGAAACCTCCAGCAGAGTAGAGTTCTATTACAATAACATCCAAGACAAAAGTTTTCATACCCTCGAGTCCTATTTATACTAAATATGTCTATCAAAAGAACCATCTAGAGGAAGATCCTTCTAGAAGCGAAAGCTTCTATTAGGTATTCTTACATTCAACTTATTATTCCTTATTTCTAGATCTTATTAATATTGACATTTATTACATCCAAATATATTATTCTACCTACGTGAGAGGTTAGGTCCCTAACATGTACAGTTGGAAAATCCATGAAAGATTGAGTTGTTGAGGGTGTCAGGTTCTTAGAGTCTAAAAGAAATCCCCCAGGAAGGTCTATAGTGATTAGGTATAACAAATATATCTAGAGGTTCCAAAGGTATGTCTTATTTTATAAGTAGTTGGATGTTCTTGTCTACATGAAATATGGTTATGGGGGTTTGAGGATTTTCCCTAGAGAGTCTATTGGTTTTATGGAACTTACTGAATAAGTCAGATCTATAGAAATACAGTGCTGGTATATCTGATATTTATCATTGGTACATATTGTTAGTGTTGATGGATTTTGTGGTACATGGTTGAGGGTTTTTGGTTGTGAACTGATTGTGAAGTTGTTTGTGAAGTTTGAGGTTGCATATTAGTGAAGGTTTGACGTCTAGTCCATGTGAGGGTTATTACACTTTATCATGATTGTATACACGTGTATTGAACATGACTAGAGAGATATAGATGCACATGATTAAGAGATACATATGATGATGTATGCATAGGGGACAACTACAGATTGGACACAGTGACAGGTTGTAGGTTGATTTGAAAAAGGTAGCAAAGTATTTGAGTTTTATAAAAGGTGAAAACCCTAGCTTTCTGAAGGTGTACATAGGGTATATTATAGACAGGCCATGTACATACATATACTATAGTATAGACTAGGGGCATACATACATGAGCTGTAGCATATACAGGTCACATACATGTTGGTATTTGTTGGTACAGGATGACTTGTGGTACATGATTGCTTACAGATTATTGGTATATATTGGTTACAGGTTGTTGGGATAGATTGGTACATGTTTACAGTGGTATATCTCATAGGGATAGCATGGAAGTGGTTTCATCATTTGACACTTATATTTCAGGACGGTTGGACAGGGAAAGGATAGGTGGTTGTAGCCACCTTCCGGTTGTAGCTAGAGAACATAGGGGGTTGTAGCTAGAGAATTGGAGAGTTGGAGCTTCCCTAAAGTTTTAGCCTAAAAATATAGGGAGTCAGAGCCTCCTTCCACTTGTAGCTGGAGAACAAAGGAAGTTGGTGCTTCCAATGAATGTAATTATTAAAGACATATAAGAAAAAACATTATGTGGTTTTCTCCCACATTGGGTTTCCACGTAAAAATACTGGTGTACTTTGTATCTATATGATTTTTCATTGTTCATGGTTTATTTATTGTACATTTTTTGAATGATAATGGTATATTGATGATAAAGATAAACAACACTTACATATTGTTGTTAAAAGGATTAAACATATCTATTACTAATTCACCCCCCCCACTCAATAATCTAAGAATTGGTATCAGAGCAAGTTCCTTTAGGAATTAGTGTAACCACTGAAAGGTAGATCATGGAAGGAAACATTATGTATAAAAATGGAATACCATAGTTTGATGGACATAACTATGCATTATGGAGCAAAAGAATGAAAACATATGTACATGCACATGGATTTGAGGTTTGACAATCAGTTGTAGATGGATATAAAGAACCTGTTGTTCCTCCAACAAATGAAAATGGAAAGAAACTCAGTCTAAATAATTCAAAGGGAAAAACTGCACTCTTGAATGGTCTGGTTGATTTAGTATATGTCAAATTTATGCATTGCAGTTCAACAAAAGAGATTTGAGACAAACTTTAGAATTTTTATGAAGGAGACATAAAAGTCAAGGCAACAAAGATTCAAACTTACAAAGGTCAATTTGAGCAATTGAAGATGAAAGAATATGAAAATATTGCAGCCTACTTTTTATGAGTTGATGAAACAATGAATGCAATCAAAGGTTTGGGAGAAGAAGTTAATGAATCTATAATTGTTCAAAAAGTGATAAGATCTCTTCCAATGAGATTTGATCCTAAGATATCAACACTAGAAGAAATAATATATATGAAATAAATAAGAATGGATTACCTACATGGAATATTCATGGCCTACGAAATGAGTACCGATTAGGAGAATCCAATCACAAAAGAAGAAACATTCAAAGCATCCAAGAAGTCGAATAAAAAGGGAAAGCAAGAGGTAAATTTAGATAACAACAACAATGACATCTAAAAAGATGATGAAGAAGTAGCCAACTTAATTAGAGGGATATAAAAGGGCAGCTACGGAAAATATAGAGGTAAGATTCCATTGATTTGTTTTAATTGTGATGGTATTGTTCATTTCTATAACAAATGTCCCCATAAGAAAAAGAAAATAAATGAAGAAGATGATTCAAATAGAAAACAAATGTACAAAGGAAAAAGAACCAAAAACAATTTTTTCAAGAATAACTTTTTCACAAAAGAAGACAACACATCATCAGAGGAAGATGAATATAATAAAAGTGAGACAAAAAGGGTTATATTCATGGAAATAAAAAAATTTGATGAAGAAGGAAACGAAGAATAATATGAGGAGGAAGAACTTGACTACAAAGAAGCACTGTTGAGTGATATAGATGTTATGAAAAGACAAAAGAATAAAAAGAAAAGAGAAAACTCAAAATTCACTCTGTTTCAATTGACTGGTCGTTATGACTGATATCACCACTTATCACTGACTGAGGATAGTGCCGTTGGGAGCTCTATAGTGACTGATATCCTCAGTAGTGCAGCGAGTCATATAAATAGGAAGCATGTTCACTCTCGAGAACAGAACCACTGGTTAGCGTAGGAGGTAAGCCTCCTTCAACGAGAAATTGGGGCTTAGCTTCCCCATTTTACCATTACTCTGAAGGAAGGCCAGGAGGCACAGAAAAATCAATGCAGACGTGATTGGCTCGGAGCTGCAGCAGGTCCTTAATGGCCGAAGAGCGAACAGAACGCCTCCGCTTCCGATCCGAGGGACCACGTGGATGGTTGCCACTTGGCGAGCTGACAGGGGACCACATGGTGGGATGCCACATGTCTCGTCGACAACTTGCCACTTGGCAGGCCCACAGGGGACCACATGGTGGGCTTCTACATGTATGGCCGACTCCAAGATTTATATACGACTATGGGACCAATTTGGTATGGCCGATACCAAATTGGTGTGTGAGACTGATGCAGAGAAGTGACCTGGAGCTCTAAAATACTACTTAATTGTCGCAAAGCAACAAGACTGTAGCATTGAATATAACTTGACACAGAACATAAACTTGCAAAACATTAATAGAAATAAAGCTAACAACTGCAGGCTTTGTTCTGCCTTCACAGCACACAACGAATCACAAACATTACAAGCAACATAATTGTGAATGATTTAATTCACTATTGGAATCGAAGGATTTATTACAATCTGTCATAGTATTTGAAACCACAAAAACCCAAATGGTACATTAACCATAGTCTTATTACTTTGACATGTGTGTTATCAATTAGACCTTGTTATTCCTGAACTAGTTGTCTGCGTACACTCTAGCAAGTTGTAGTCCTGCACTAAGCCTCTTTTGTTCTCCTCCCTTGCATGCCTCTTCCTTTCCTGTTGATTCATTTCCATAGACATTTTGTTTCTCGTGTAGTTGAGGAGATGAATCATCATGGCAGTTCGTGACCAACAATCTTCCCAATTCTCCATTTGTTCGTTCCTTTGTCACAAGTGATTTCCACTTGGCACTTGATCTTTCTAAGACATGTGGATGGTTTCTTGAAGGGATAGCATAGGAATCACAATAGTTACACATAGTAACAACATAAAAGTAACATCAAGGTCCTTATTCCTCCTACAATCTACTTTCACATAAAGATATGTGCATCGCTCGAGGCCAAGGATGCTCATGCATCAAACACCCCTGGTAAAAAAAAATAATGAGCTTCCAATCCATGTGGTAATTGGTTCATAGTTTGAAGAACTTCGTTGGCATGATAGCTCCTTCTTGGACACCTATGATGCATTTTGTAATCCCATGTTTTTCCATTTAATTAAATATTCCAGATATTTATTTCGGTGGGTTACTTTACCAACCCTTGTAGACAAAATTTCTTCCATTTCTTCCACTGGTTTGACTAGTATTTGTTTCTTTCATTCATCTGACATACCTATTTTATCACTCTCTTTTGATTAATTGGGTTGGTTGTCATTGATTTCAACCCTTGAAGCATGTACGGTAACAAATTCTGGTATCCCCAATAGTATGGTTAAGGGACTCAAGATTGTTTGAGGTATAAAGGTATGAAGATCACTGTATTTGCAGATGAGACTATTTTAGATGGATAATACATGTCATGCCATTGTCGGTGATATATGGAACATCACATAAATCCTCACGGTTAGAGAGTTATGGCCTTGTGAAGTTAGAGAACCCTCTTGAGTTATCTAGAAGCCCCTAGAAAGTCAAAGAAGTCAAATTATTCTAGAAACCCCTAGAAGAAGTTGACTAGTCAAAGTGGGTGAATCTAGGAGCTAATCACGGGTTAAGTTGTTGAAATAAGAAAATAATTAAAAAGAAATTTGTTGCAATTAGAAGTGGAGAGTTTAATATTTGTGGATAAAGTGGTTGTAAGTGGACAAGTGGTTAGAAGTGGGTTATCCCTAAAAGAAGGAAGTTGGATTAAGTTGGTTAGAAGGTAAGCCCTAGAGGAAGCTACTTGGAAAGTATAAATAAGAGAGAAAGGGTCTCTTATTAGCACCTATTGACCACATTGAATATAGCGAGAAGGGTGGTGAAAGCTTCAGAGTTGCATAAATACTTAAAAATCCCTAGTTTTTTAGGTGTATGCAGACTGCAATGGAAGAGGTTGCATATGTACGTGGGATGATAGTATGAAAATGAGTGTACTGTAATACAACCGATATAAAAAGAATGAAGAACAGAAATAAAATGATAGAAATGGCAGATGAACAACAATATAACAAGAACAACACCACAATAATACCAAAATGATACCAAAATAACACTAGAAAGAGAACTTTGATTACTGAGGGAAATGTTCACTTGCCTCTTCGAGGGGAAAACCTCCACCAAAGAAAATATCTATTACAATAATATCCAAGACAAAATTTGTCATACCCTCGACTCCTATTTATACTAAATATGTCTATCAAAAGAACCATCTAGAGGAAGATCCTTCTAGAAGCAGAAGCTTCTATTATGTCTTCTTACATTCAACTTATTCTTCCTTATTGTTATCCATTATTAATATTGACCTTTATTACATCGAAATATATTATTCTACCTACGTGAGGGGTTAGGTTCCTAACATGTCCTCCCCCTTAAAAACATTATTGTCCTCAAGGCTTGAGATGTGGAAATTGTTGCAGAATGGTAGATGGTATTTAAGTGGAATCTGTTGGGGTTGTATCTTTCCACTGGAATAACACTTCCTTGATAGTTCGTTGATGCAGGTGACGCTCACGCTGGTCCAAAAATGCTTGTGGTTGTCACCAAATGGAGCCTTCTTCATCCAACTCGGGGAGGTTGGTTTGAGTTTGGCACTTAATTCCAATCACATTCTTTAAGAAGGAAACATGAAAATCAGGATGTATCTTAGAATGACTGAGAAAATATAACTGATAGGCCACATTTCCCACACACTTGAAAATGGTATAAGGACCATAAAATTTGGGCGCCGGTTTCTGACAATGGTCAGCCTTGAGGGAATTTTTCTTGTAAGGTTGCAGTCGAAGAAACACCTCATCCCCTTCTGCAAATTGACGTTCAAAGTGACCTTGATTTGTTTGTTTCTTCATGCGATTATGGGCCATGACCAAATTCTCTTTGAGGGTATGGATGATAGCCTCTCGAACTGTAAGAATTTGGTCAACCACTCGGACCTTCAAGACACCTGGAAAATATGAGAGAACTGAAGGTGGATTTTGTCCATATACTACTTCAAAAGGATTCATGTGGGTATATGTATGGTATGAAGAGGTCTACCACCATTCAACTAGTGGTAACCATTAAGCCCACTGATATTTATTTTCTAAGGAAAAACACCTCAAATATGTTTCCAAACACTTGTTGACAACTTCAGTTTTCCCATCAGTCTGGGGATGATAAGTTGTGTTGAGATGCAATTGGGTGCCTTGTAGCTTGAACAATTCTTGCCAAAAATTGTTGGTGAAAGTTGGGTCACGATCCAAAATAGTATAATGCAGCATGCCATGAAGCTAGAGGACCTGATCCATGAAATGTTGAGCCATAGTGGATGTTGTAAATGTGTGTTGAAGAGTATAGAAATGAGCATACTTGGAAAGACGATCAACTACCACCATGATGATTGATTTATTGCCCAATTTAGGTAAGCCTATAATAAAATCCATAGAGATATCCCACCAAATAACAAGTGGAATTGGAAGCCATTTTGGTGTGCCAAGAGATTTGACTGTTTCTCCCTTGTTGCATTGACACACATCATAGTCAACCACAAAATTACGAACGTCTTGTTTCATACCATCAGAGAAAAAACAACGTTTGGCCCTGTCATAGGTTTTGGTAAACTCGGAGTGCCTAGTTGTGGGTGTATCATGAATCTCAGAAAGTATCGTGGATTTAAGTTTTGTTCATTTAATTAAATACAAACAACCTTTGTATTGAATCTCATCATGAATCTCATCAGATGCGAACTTTTGGGATCGTGTAGCCATTCCTAGCGAACAATTTGGAGCCAATCTGGTATAATGAAGGAGAGAGAAAAAAGGGACCCTTCATCTTCATATTTTTGGTAAAGTGCATCCGCAACCACATTGTCTTTCGTTTTCTTGTAAATGATCTAATAATCATATCCAAAGAGATTAGTCACCCATTTTTGATGCTCTGAGGAGGAAATGTGTTGTTCCAGAAAATACTTGAGGATTTGATGATTTTTTTTTTTAATTTGGAAGCATTTCCCCAACAGATAAGGGCACCAAAGATCAATGACATTCAAAATAGCCAACATTTCCTTTTCATAGATTGATTTGCCAAAATTCCATTCAGACAGTTGTGTGTTGGTAAATGCCAAAGGTCGACCCTCTTGCATAAGAACAACGCCAATTCCTTTCCCTAAAGCATCACATTCTAGGACAAAGGTATTTGTGAAATTATGAAGGGTCGGGACTGGAGTGGTGCACATGGCCATCTTCAAGGTTTGAAAAGCCTAAGCAGCTACTGGAGCCCAAGTGAAATAATTCTTTTTAAGGAGTCCAGTGAGAGGTGTCACAATCTTTCTATAATTCTTAACAAACTTGAGATAATAAGATGTTAAGCCCATAAATCCACACAATATTTTCAGTGTCTTTGGGTGAGGCTAGTCTTTCATAGATTCAATATTTTAAGGATCCACCCTAGTGTTGTCCTTGCCAACAAGATGACCTAGGTACTCGACTTCTAAAGCACCAAAAGAACATTTAGATTGTTTCAGGAAAAATTTTTGTTGAGAGAGTAGATGGAGAACTCGATCCACATGAGAAAGACCGCTTGTCCGGGATTTTCTATAGATGAGGATATCATCAAAGAAAACTAAGACAAAACGACAGACAAAAGGACAGAGGACATGATTCATGACGCTATGGAAAGTGGAGGGAGCATTACACAAGCCAAAGGGCATGAAAAAAAACTCATAGTGGCCCTCATGAGTTCTAAAGGCTTTCTTAGGAATGTCTTCCTCTTTCATACAGATTTGGTGGTAGCCAGAACGAAGATCAAGTTTAGTAAAGAATTGGGCGCCACTCAATTCATCTAAGAGGTCATCAATCATAGGAATGGGAAATTTGTATTTAATGGTGAGTTTGTTTAGGGAGCGAAAGTCAGGACACATGCACCAAGAACCTTCTTTCTTGAGGACCATGACCATAGGAGAATATTAGTAGCTCATACTAGGGTGGATAACACCTGCCTTAAGAAGTTCTTAAACCATTTTCTAAATTTCATTTTTTTGGGAAAAGGGGTGACGATAAGGATGGATATTAGGAGGAAGGATTCCTGGGACAAGGGGAATGGAATGATCATGAACACCACGGGAAGGAGGGAGACCCTCGAGAGTGGAAAAAACCACTTGATGTTTCGATAGGATGGATTGGAGGTCCTGTGACACAGAGGGTGTCTCAGTTGCTTGTATGGCATGGAGTTGGGAAATAACGCTAGAATGAAATTTTTTTAGCAGCTTTTCCTGTGATGGGAACTAATGATCTCAGGGGAACCGACGATGATGCCTTGGAACTTATATTGTTGGCCCTCCTAGTTGAATTTCATGGTTAATTCCTTAAAATCCATGAGAATGGGACCCAAAGTTCTTATACAGTCTACACCCAACACAATGTCACAACCGCTCATGTCGATAGAAAGCATATTAGATTTCAGGTGGTAGTCACCAATTTGGAGACGTACATTTTCACAATGCTCTCCACATTTCATGGACCCGCCATTGGAAATCATGATTTGGAAATTATTGACTGCACGGATATAAAAATTAGTTTCTTGGGAAATGCAGCAATGAATAAAATTATGGGTGCTTCCACTATCAACAAGAATGATGACCTTCCTATTCTTTATGTAGCTAATTAGCTCAAGAGTTTGGGGAGTAGAGAATCTAGTGGGAGAATTTAGGGAAATGACCGGTTCTACTTCAGGAGGGTCCGAGGGAGGGGTTATGCCAGTGGGTTCAAGTGACACAGACACAAGGGGAGCTTCAACATCCTCTTCTGAAACATCCTCTGAGATGGACATACAAATATTTTGTTCATTACACTTGTGTCCCACAAAATATTTTTCATCACAATTATAACAAAGGCCTTTGAGTTGGCATTCAACCATTTCATCCTTGGTTAATTTTTGGATCTTTAGTGGAGTAGAAGGAGGAGTGGAATTTACTGGTTTAGTGCAAGGAATAAAAGAGGGTTTTCGATTTTGAGAAGAGACAACCTATTGTGCTTCCTTATCTCTTTTAGTAGCCTCCACCCAAATCTGAGGTCGATCCATGAGGACATGGGCACGGATCTCATCCTTGAGGCCACTAATAAACCATTCTCGAAAAAAATCATCAGACATGCCCTTTGTACGAAAAGCTAGTTGCTCAAAAGTAGTTGTAAAGTCTTCCACTGTGCCAGATTATTTGAACTTTTTCAAACAGCCTAAATGGTTGGTGTTAGTGTCAAAGTGTTCATAAATATTTGCCCCAAAGTGTGTCTAATAAACATACCCTTGACGACCATTTTTTCTCCATTTCCATTATTGCCAACGTTCTTGATATAGATGGAGAACACCATACCGAAGTTTGGCCAACTCATCTGTAATGTCATACAAAGATAAATAATGTTCCATTTGAGTTACCCAACCAGTGGGATCCGAGACATCAAATTTTGTCACATCCACATGTGGAAGGCGTAGGTCACGCTGAAAGTGATGGGGCTGAAAACTATGGGAATGAGAGAAAGTTTCAGCTTTGGTATGCAAAGGTGGGTCAGATAAAGGGGGATCTACAGGGATATGCAGGTTGGTGTAGATCATCATAGAAACAAATTCAAGCTGGGTAGTAATGTCTTGTTTGAGGTCTTCTTTGAGTTCTTCGATTGAGGTGATGATGGAGGAATGCATCTGTTTATTGATGGTGGAAATATTGGCACTGAGTTGTCTCACTTCTTGTTGGCTCTCTGTGAAATTAGATTGCAAGGTATTGAAGTGATCTTTCAAGTCTTGGCTATGGGTATGGTCCATGATGATGAGGGAACCGAAAAGGGGTGGGTGGGGTCAAAAAATTTTCTAAAAAATGATAGGTATGAAAGTGATAAGGAAGAAGAGAGAAATCCAATGGAATAGGTCTCAAATAATGGTGCAACAGGATCCATAATTTTTATTTTTACACCTACGGAGTTATACTCCGGTCTAAAGAATACTGCAATGATGAAATTCCCAAATGATTAATTAGGAAGAAATGTGAATTGATTTGGAAACTCGAATGCATGAGACATAGTTGCGCGGAAATATATCTTGTTTGTTTTGTTTTTTGCTTCCATCCCCAAAGGTTAGGTATTCAAGGGTTTGACCTGTGCTATAGCTCTCTAATATACATGTTGGGTCCAACAATACTACTCGGCCAAATATCTCAGGGAACCAACTAAGGAGGCTAGACCATGCCCTTAGCCGTACTACCCGACTACCTAGGTACTAGAGAGTATCTTCTCGAGTGTTGTTCTCGGTGGTACTATAACAGTCAGGTGGTTGATCGGTTTATCTTAAGAGGGCTTTAGGAAATCTAGGTCACTCCGTATACATGTGTTTTTTGATGCACTACCACTCGAAGGGGTACCAACATGGGTTACTAGGGTGGCCAACAGATGTGTGCTTAAGTACCACTTGTATTTACTATGTGTATGAATCCCCAACCACGGGTTTATGTGTGTAACGACAAATATCTGTATCTTAAAGATGTCAGAATACGTATCTACCCTGAAAAAAATTAACCCACAATTTTATGTCGAGGAAAGTGCTCTGATACCACCTGTAATATTCAAGATATAAAAAGTATGCAGAACATAAATAAAATGCTAGAAATGGAAAATGAACAACAATATAACCAAAACAACACCACAATAATACCAAAATGATACTAGAATAACACCAGAAAGATAAATTTGATTACTGAGAGCAATGTTCACTTGCCTCTTTGAGAGGGAAACCTCCAGTAGAGCAGAGTTCTATTACAATAATATCCAAGACAAAAAAATGCATACCCTTGACTCCTATTTATACTAAATATGTCTATCAAAAGAACCATCTAGAGGAACATCCTTCTAGAAGTGGAAGCTTCTATTAGGTCTTCTTACATTCGAATTATTATTCCTTATTGCTAGGTCTTATTAATATTGACCTTTATTACATCAGAATATATTATTCTACCTATGTGAGGGGTTAAGTCCCTAACATGTACAGTTGGAAAATCCATGAAAGATTGAGTTGTTGAGGGTGTTAGGTTCTCAGAGTTTGAAAGAAAGCACCTGGGAAGGTCTATAGTGATTAGGTACAACAAATATATATAGAGGTTCAAAAGGTATGTCTTATTTTATAAGTAGTTGGATGTTCTTGTCTACATGAGATATGGTTATGGGGGTTTGAGGATTTTCCCTACAAAGGCTATTGGTTGTATGGAACTTACTGAATAAGTCATATCTATAGAAATACAGTGCTGGTATATCTGATATTTATCATTGGTACATATTGTTAGTGTTGATGGATTTTGTGGTACATGGTTGAGGGTTTTTGGTTGTGAACTGATTGTGAATTTGTTTGTGAAGTTTGAGGTTGCATATTAGTGATGGTTTGACGTCTAGTCCATGTGAGGGTTATTACACTTTATCATGATTGTATACACATGTATGGAACATGACTAGAGTATAGATTCACTTGGTTAAGAGATACATATGATGATGTATGCATAGGGACCAACTATAGATTGGACACAGTGATAGGTTGTAGGTTGACTTGACAAAGGTAGCAAAGTGTTTGAGTTTTAGAAAAGGTGAAAACCCTAGCTGTTTGAAGGTGTACGCAAGGTATATTATAGACATGCCATGTACATACATATACTACAGTATATATTGGGTGCATACATACATGAGCTGTAGCATATACAGGTCACATACCTAATGGTATTTTTTGGTACAAGATGACTTCTGGTACATGATTGATTACAAATTATTGGTATATTTTGGTTACGGGTTGTTGGGATAGATTGGTACATGTTTATAGTGGTATATCTCATAGGGATAGCATGGTAGTGGTTTCATCATTTGACACTTATATTTCAGGGTGGTTGGATGGAGCAAGGATAGGTGGTTGTAGCCGCCTTCTGGTTGTAGCTAGAGAACATAGGGGGTTGTAGCTAGAGAATTGGAGAGTTGGAGCTTACCTAAAGTTTTAGCCTGAAAATATAGGGAGTCAGAGCCTCCTTCCACTTGCAGCTGGAGAACAAAGGAATTTGGTGCTTCCAATGAATGTAATTATGAAAGACATATAAGAAAAAAAATTATGTGGTTTTCTCTCGCATTGGGTTTCCACGTACAAATACTGGTGTACTTTGTATCTATATGATTCTTCATTTTTCATGGTTTATTTATTGTACACTTTGTGAATGATAATGGTATATTGATAATAAATATAAGCAACACTTACATATTTTTGTTAAAAGGATTAAACATATCTATTACTAATTCACCCCCCCCTCTCAGTAATCCAAGAATTGGTATTAGAGAAGGTTCCTTCAAGAATCAGTGTAACCACTGAAAGGTAGATCATGGAAATAAACATTATGTATAAAAATGGAATACCACAGTTTGATGGACATAACTATGCATTCTGGAGTAGAAGGATGAAAATATATGTACATGCACATGGATTTGAGGTTTGACAATCAGTTGTAGATGGATATAAAGAACCTATCATTCCTCCAACAAATGAAAAAGGAAAGAAACTCAATCTAAATAATTCAAAGGGAAAAGCTGCACTCCTGAATGGTCTGGTTGATTTAGTATATGTCAAATTTATGCATTGGAGTTCAACAAAAGAGATTTGGGATAAACTTTAGAATTTTTATAAAGGAGACATAAAAGTCAAGGTAGCAAAGATTCAAACTTACAGAGGTGAATTTGAGCAACTAAAGATGAAAGAAGATGAAAATATTGCATCCTACTTTTTATGAGTTGATGAAACAATGAATGCAATTAGAGGTTTGGGAGAAGAAGTTAATGAATCTATAATTGTTCAAAAAGTGATAAGATCTGTTCCAATGAGATTTGATCCTAAGATATCAGCACTAGAAGAAAGAATATATATGGACTCAATAAGAATGGATGAACTACATGGAATATTCATGGCCTATGAAATGAGTACCGATTAGGAGAATTTAGTCACAAAAGAAGAATCATTCAAAGCATCCAAGAAGTCAAAGAAAAATCGAAAGCAAGAGGTAAATTTAGATAACAACAACAATGACATATCAGAAGACAATGAAGAAGTAGCCAACTTCATTAGAAGGATATAAAAGGGAAACGACGAAAAATATAGAGGTAAGATTCCATTGATTTGTTTTAATTGTGATGTTATTGCTCAATTCTATAACAAATATACCCATAAGAAAAATAAAATAAATGAAGAATATGATTCAAATAGAAAACAAATGTACAAAGGAAAAAGAACCAAAAACAAATTTTTCAAGAGCAACTTTTTCACAAAAGAAGACGACACATCATTAGAGGAAGATGAAGATAGTAAAAGTGAGACAAAAAGGGTTATATTCATGGAAATAGAAAATTTTGATGAAGAAGGAAACAAAGAATAGTATGAAGAGGAAGAACTTGACTACAAAGAAGGATTGTTGAGTGCTATAGAAGTTATGAAAAGACAAAAGAATAAAAAGAAAAGAGAAAACTCAAAATTCCAACTCTATGGAACTAGAGGAAGATGGTCACTAAATTAAAAATTCAATTTGAAAGAAGACAAAAGAATTGAAGAAGCATTGAAAGAATGGTTAGAATAAAGAGACATGATCATTGGAAATTTGGAAGTAGAGATTTGCACGCTGAGAAAAGATCTTCAAAAGAAAAACATCCAGAACAACTCAAAAGTTTTGGACAATATTATTAGCAGTCAAATGTCAAATCATGACAAGTTTGAACTTGAATACAATCAGCCAGAAAAGGGATCAAGCTCCAAAAAAAATATCAAGAAACATAAGCAAGAAGCTAAGCATAGACAGTCAAAGGAGACAAGTATTTTTACAAGGAAGATCACAAAGACACTCCTCCACCCAAAAGATTCATATTTCATAATCAATGATAGTCAAAAACAAGAAGGACTCAAGAATAAGAAGGATTCATAGGAGTAATTCCATTTAGAATATCTTCAACTCCCAGGTATCAAACTGTCTTCTTTGGTTTATGTTATTCATGTAACAATTTTGGACATAAAGCTATAAATTGAAGAGAAAATAACAGAAACAAAAACAAGTTTGAAATTCATGCACACAATGGCTATCCAAGAAGGCCTACTAAAACACGGAGAACAAGCTACAACATGTTTGAATCCTTGAGCACTGAATTTGAATGCTACAAGTGAAACAAATTTGGACACATGGCCAAATATTGTAGAATGACAATCCCTCCTAGAGAATAACAACAATCACAAACATGAACCTCAGTAGAGAATATGGATAAGAAAGTAGAATTAGTATAACAATAAAGAATGCACACTCTCTATACAAGATAAACACAAGAAACATGGTTGGTGTGTTGATAATGGCTACTCAAAGCACATGACAAGTGATGAGGACAAGTTTCTAACCTTGAGAAAGGAAAGAGATGGATCAAACTCCTTTGGAAACAATGACTTGGCTAGAATCATTGGAAGAGGCAC
The DNA here is from genome assembly GCA_009831015.1 of Picea engelmannii. Lineage (NCBI taxonomy): Eukaryota > Viridiplantae > Streptophyta > Pinopsida > Pinales > Pinaceae > Picea > Picea engelmannii. The sequence continues at coordinate 290,923 of ML793574.1, forward strand.
AGTCAGAATTGGAAACAAGGATACCAAGGCATAAAATGTTCTACTAGTGGAAGATAGGAAACATAATCTTCTAAGTGTAAGTCAAATTTGTGACGAAGGTCACTAAATTTTGTTTGATTCATATAAGTGTGAGATAAGAAAAGAAGATTCGGGAAGATTGGTTGCAACAATTGAAAGAACTTCAAGCAACATATATGTATTAAGTGAAATTGGAAATGAAAAGTGTTTTCTAGGAAAGGATGATGAAGTTTGGCTATGGCACAGAAGGATGGGTCACATAAAATTTGACAACCTAGTCAAAGTTAGCAAAAACAAAGCAGTCAGAGAAATTCCCTAGATCAGAAAGCCAACCAACATCTTATGCAAGCATTGTCAACAAAGAAAAAAGAAGAAGATAAAATTCAAATCAAAGGAATACTCCACAAAAAGACCACTGGAAATTGTACATATTGATCTAGTTGGACAAACTAAAATAAAAGGTATAAAAGGTGATCAATATTTTATGTTATTGGTTGATGATTTTACAAGGATGATTGTAGTTTTTTCTCTCAATAAAAATTCATAATCATTCAAGAACTTCAAGGTATACAAGGAAATGGTTGAAAATGAAATGGATTCAAAAATCAAATGTTTGAGATATGATAATGGAGAAGAGTTTACTTCAAAGGAATTTATGGATTTCTGTAGCAAGTATGGAATAAAAAGGAAATTATTTGTTTCTAGGACGCCTCAATACAATGGATTTTTCAAAAGGAAGAACATGAAAGTATAGGAAATGGCTCGAACTATGTTAATGGATTCCAAGTTAACAAATGTCTTATAGGCTCATGCAGTGCATACAACAGTTCATATTCAAAATGGAGTAATTCTTAGAAACAATGGTGATAAAAATCCCTATGAGTTTTGGAAAGGAGGACCAACAAATGTGAAGCACTTCATAGTTTTTGGAAGAAAATGCTACATCAAGAGAGAATATGGAAGAATGGGAAAGTTTGATTCTCATGTGGACATAGGGAAATCATAGAAATGTTTCAATCTTAGGATCAACAAAGTTGTGGAAAGAATCAATGTGAGGGTTGATGAGACAGGTGGATGAAAAATAAAAGAAGAAGAAAAGAAGTCAATGGAACAGGTTGATGAAGAAGAAGAAAAAGAAGAAGAAGTAGCATAAGGGGAATATGAAGAAGAGAAGTTAGAAGAATAACAACATAAACAACAATATCTTCAAGTACCTACGAAGACACCTAGAAAACGAATACAAAAGAATCATCCATCAGATAATATTATCGGGTTCAAAGATGTAGGAGTTGAGACTAGAAGAAGAATTTGTTCACCAAAACAACTACACCTAGAAATCTTATGTTCAATTGAGCCAAGCATCTTTGAAGACTCCATGATGCAGGAACATCGCTCCAAATCAACGTCATTCCTTCTAGAAAACACATGAAAGAGAACATTCAAGGAGGGAGAGGCATCAACCCTCATTTAAAATTTCAAATTGTAATTTAATGTATAAGGATGGAAGAGCCAAAGCCATGTTGTTTTGCAAACAAGAGTTGGTGTCACCTTAATGGTTGATAGGCTGAGGAGATCTAGAACCAAATCGGACTAGACAACCATTAATTGTAATTCAATGTAAATAAATGAGAGTAGGTATCTTGGAAGGAAAGGCTCGAAGAGCCCCTCTTTTGTAAAAAGATCTTTGTATCTAGATTCATAAGCCTTTTTTTAGATAATAATAAGAGATAGGAAGGATAGAGCGAGAGAAATAAAAGAGCCGAGACTATGTAGCATTCTGAGATTTGTACACATTGTAACAACCATTCTAAGATTAATACAAAGAGCAATTTTTCCTGCATAAGATTCTTTGTGTGTTTCCATGTGTTTTTATGAATGCCATATGTGTATGTGCATATGAATGTATGTTGAAGATGTACGTTAGATTCCATCTGAAGGTTATAGATAGAATTTGTTGTCTGTGAGTTTCTGATTTCAGTCTGGGTTCTTTGTGGCTGAATGAAAGGGGTTGCATGATAGAGTGTTGAGGAATTTGTGATCCAGTGCAAAGAGTGCACATCTGAATTATATGGAATTCAGGCAAAGACACGCCAGGATGACGCACCACATGAATCATAAATTCAAGGGAGAAGCCTCAAGCTTACTAAACACCTTGGCAGAAAGACTGTGCATAGGAGGGCACAGAGAGAAGACACAATTGTTGAGGATTCTATATAGCTCTGCCAAGTGGGCATCGAGCGAGTGCAAGGAGTGCAGAAGGAGAACTTTGTTTCGAGTTCATAGATAAAAGAAGTGTCAAGGATAGACACTTATAGAGTTACTAAATACTCTGTCAGATTGTAACATACCCACTACCTAGATCAAACTTTTTCATTTAGTTCTCAACAATGAGAACTCCCCGAAGCTTGCATCAGCGTCATGCCAACCCTGAGCAACGAGTCTTTCATTCGCCTATACGGCTCTCTACACCTAACCGTGGTCTTTTCCTGATGACAACTTCAAGTTTTCGGGGTTTTGTCCTTTCTAATGTCGAGGGTTCCCATGCCCTCTATTCTCTGATCTTCGATGATCTCTCTTCTGGCCTTAGCCCCTCCTGGCTATGCCATGGTCCACATGATCGTGCTCACGAGACCGCAGCCTTATATTGTTTCTTTTCATCTGGGTTTCGGGCTTTCTAATGCCAAAATGTATATTCCCTTTGGATCCACGATCCTCCAATTCCCAACACACTCCAACTTCCACTAGTCTCCTTGGGCTAGTCCTTGGAGTCCATACGACCTCTATCTCACAAGACCACAACCTTGTCCCCCATCGGAGTTTTGGATTTTCCAATGTTGAAATGAAAACATCCCTAAGACTCGTGATTCCTCGAATCCCGACGTGTCCTTTACACGCTAGCTCTCCAGGCTAGGCTCCTAACTCACATGACCACGATCCCCGTGACCGAAGTCTTATCCCTCGTCGGGGCTATGGGGTTTTCAATGCCAAAAGGTATGGGCTCACGGGATTCCCGATCCTTCGAATCCCGTCTTCCCGCTATGTTGATAGTTGGCTCCCCATAATGGCGCTTCCTACTTCTCTAATATACTGACAGCTGGCTCCCACTCATTGGGGTTTCGAGCGTCGTGAATCCAAAATGCATAAACAAATTGTATTCAGGATTCTCGATATCCCGATGACACAAACGTCGATCAAAAACTTCTTTTCGGGACTTTCCCCGGCGACGCCATTTGCTCCCACATGTCCTCTCCTGATGGATAGTCCGAATTTCTCTGGGATTTCGAGACTTGTGATGTTCCCATTCTCACAGCCTCAGGAATTCCGATTTCCCGATGCCGAACGTCCCGACCCTCCACAGATTTCGGACACCTGTCTCCCTAAACGGACGGCTCGGATTTTGCCGGGGTTTTTACTTTAGACTTTCCCGATCTCCTATCCACGGGAATGTCGATATCCCGACTCCCGATAGAAAACCTTGATCTCCACCACGTGTATCCTCGAAGGGCATTTCAGATCTTCCAAGCATTTTGAGACTTGAAGTGTCTTGATTTTCTTGTCCTTGAGAATCCTAATATGTCGATGGTTGGACTCCCGATCGTAACCCTCGGACAACTTCAGTCTGATCCGATGGCTGATGGGTAATTGGACCAAGATCTAATAGTCTAGATCCATCCTTCCTGTGCACACTCCAGAGACTAAAATACGAGCGTCTTAACCCAATCCAACGGCCAAAGAGATTTCTGATGAGATCCAACTGCTCAGATTGTCCCACCTTGTGCATTCTTCCACTACTTTGTGGATGGGGAAAGATCAATTGTCCAAATGTTGTCCTGGGTCTTGGGATCTACGATCCCGATTTCGTCGTTGTTCACAAAGATAGAGAGAAAAAGGGGCAAGGTATATAATGCCCTCATTACTTTCGTCAATCTAACGGTCGTGAATGGCTAGGGGTCATCCGACGAGATCTCATTCGTCGATTTGTTATATATCCCTACACTGCTACCTCGAAACCTTAAGAGGGTCATTCCTCCTCGTACAGGGTTAATGAGACTTGCGCATTCAAGTCCTTTTTATGGGTTCTTGGTGAACCTTTCTAAGAAGGGAATCTCTATGAAGAGATCTATACCGGGGCATTTCCGGAGGTAGATAAGGGTAAACAACTTCCCGAGAATGGGCTGGAAGCCTAACTTGGTTCGACTCATGCCTAATTAAATTCATTTGTCAGCATAAGCCATGTGTGGTCTTTCTGTTATAATCATATATCTAACATTACTTATCAAAACACTACACATACATTCTTATACTGTAATTGTTCACCATTTCACAGGTTATGAGCATATATGTCAGCATATGAATTTCAAGATGCAATATGAACAAAACACTTATCAGAAATAACTTCAGAAGTGGGTGCAACTGCTGAGAGGGGTGCTTGTTTCCACCCAACCGTAGGCATAGAGACTCCTAGAAGATTTACCACTGGCCACCCCCGAGCTGAGAGCACGACGTCGTGAGACTACGTCTCTCTGTCTACCAGTGACCAGGAGTGAAGGTTGCAATCCTTCCTCTCTGCTATCACTCACTCTGCGTAATGCCAGAGTTCCCCTTGCGTCTCCCCCTACAATCACTTTTGCCATACGCCTTATCCTCTCGCAAGGTTGTGTGTGGCATGATTACCCTCACGCCGATCAGGCCTGACGGCTCTACGGATGGGTGGTTCACCATCCCATCCCTCATCAAGTCGCCCGCCTACCAGCCTGTGAGTCATTAAATTTGGGGGCCAACGAGCCTCTTTTGGTTCTCCAGGCCAATGGAGTCCAAATACGGTATTAATTCTCAGTGGAAGTTAATGCCACCTTTTCAGGTGCCTTCCACTGCCATCGTGGTCTCTTTTCTGCACATCCCCTCTCAGTAGTCCTGCAATAAATTCAAAATGTCATTCACATTCATTGACCTTTTCCTCAAGGTCCCTTTACATCACATATTCATATTTATGAGTTTTCCATAGTTCTTGGCCAGTCCAGTTATATTTACAAGCTGGGGGAAACAAGGTGTTACACGGATCAACAAGGAGTGTTGGAGGATAAGTTGCCAAGAGGGAACTTATATCTCTTCGAGGGATAGAAGGGACAAAGACCTTTAAGGTCTGAGTAGTTGAAGCTCAAGAGGACATATTTTTTGAACACTCTGAAGGAAGACCTATGCAAGGAGTGCACCAGGCCAACACTTGGACGAAGTGTTGAAAGACATCCAGTTGAAGGCTAGTCAAAGCGCAAGGAGTGCGCACAAAGAGAACTTGTTTTAAGTTCCAAAGCTCAGGAGGTTGAGAATAAAGCGTGCCAGGAGATAACCAAAAAGTCTTTTGGGAAGATGCAGAAGGGTCAAGTCCCTTAGTGACTGAGCAAGACGAAAGAAAAGGAGGAGTAGTGAAAAGTCGCACGTAGAGTGCAAGTGAGTGTCAGGGCTAAGGTTTGATTTCCTTGCCAAATCTCAGGAGAGACAATGTCTTCAGAACACAGAAGAGACCCAAGTAGCCAAGATCACAGAGGAAACAAAGGTTGAGGCCTTTGAAACATTTGAATTTTTCCAAGTCAAAATAAATCCAAAGCTTAAGAGGAGGAGCGTCAACAGTCGTTGGATCAGTTGTAGGAGAAGAGATCTGGAGTGTTGAATCTCACGTATAGATAGGAGAAGCGAGCATGCAGAAGGAAACAAATATTAGTGGTTAGATCTGAGCGCATGGACCAACACCCATTGGATCCAGAGGAATATGCATGAGGTTTAATCCTTTGGATTTTCACAGGAGAGAGGGCTTTGTGAAGTCCCGATGTCCCGAAATCATCGAAACCATTGATTGAGATAGGGGTACGTGGTGAGAGATCTACATTTCATTGACTGACAACTCGGGGAAGTCAAAGGGAAAATTTGTGAGAATTTGTGAAACCCGAGTTCATGATTTGATCATAGTTGTCGATTGAATAGAGAGTGTGGAACGTAGATCTGGTCCCAAAAAATTATCAAGTTTGCGGATCGAGAGAAAGGAGGTGAGCAGTCCTCCAACTTCATGAAATGTGAAGTCCTGATATGTGAAGGGGAAAGAAGGACTAATGGATCATGGGCATTGTGGACCGTTGATCTAACGCGAATGGAGCTCAGGGTTCGAAGCTTCAGATTTCAGGAGAAGAGAAGGAGGCCAGTTTCTGACAACGCAAAGAGCGAAGTCGCGAAGCGGTTGGAAGCCTGGCCCCAGGTCATAGCTGGAGGTCATATCAGCAGAAGGATAAAGGAGGATCTAGCTAATGCTATGCCCCTGTCAAGATTTCAGAGATCGTGAGAGTTGGGGTGACTCACATCCAGAGACCTGACATTCAAAATTTCAAAATGCCTTTAGGTAAGGCATGTGGTCACCGTTGTTGATTACATGGGGGAAAAATCACACCTAGTTCTTGTTCGTGTGGGCGTAGTTTTCACATAAGGACATGTGGATTTATTTCATGGAGGTTCCAGCAGGGACCCGAAAGAGATAATCCAACTCAAATAATTAGAACGATCTTTGACCAAGAGGTCGATGGACGCTGGTGAGGTAGGGGGGTTCTGCACCAAAGTGGTATCAGAGCACATATTGTTGCAGGGTGTGAAAAATATGGTAGACAACTAGGTGGGTTGAACCTGAAGGACCGGTTTCATTCTTGAAGGCAGAGAGATGGCCACAACAAATCAAAAGTGTGGTCAAGGAGAAGACCGCCAACAGAAAATACAATCTAAGATTGATGAAGAGCTCAGCGAGATAAGAGAACAAATGGAGAAGCTTGCATTTAAAATAAAATAGGATGCTAAAGTGAATTGGGTGTATGAGTGGCCCATGAAGAAGAAGGTGAAGTGGCCAGTCAAGGAATTGTTGGCCAAAGGAAAATGACAACTGTCAAATAGGTGGTTGAGGAATGTTGAGAGCCTCAAGGACAAAAAAGAGATGGTTCACATCTGTGAGCCAGAAACTGGGAAGAGTCTCAGTGATGATGAGGAGAAGAGATCAGAGAAGGGTCTTAGAAACTGCCAAGTGGGCAGGGATGAAACTCCAGATTTCTAGGTGGGCAAGGGAAGTGAAATGAGACTAGTTGAGGGTCTCATGAACTCAAAGGTGAGTTCAAATCAGCAAGGAAGGATAAAAAAGGAAGAAGATCATAGGAGCATTATGATCATTGGGGGAATTCAAATATTTCTACTAAGAAGCCAAGTCAAGGTCGGAGAATGTGTTGCATATGCAACAACAGAAGAAAGACAACCAACAGTGATTGTCATAGAGGAGGAAGAAATGGAGTAGACACTGATGTATACCCCAGCGAAAGAAGAGCACAAAGTTGAGATGCTCACTCTGTGGGAGAAGGAATTGAAAATGCTGGAGTATTGGTTGAACCATACAGAGCCAGTAAATGACTGCCATGATGAGAAATTCAAGAATATCAAAGAAGAATTCTAGTCGTAAGAGAAGCTGGAGGAAGATGGAGTTGAACCAGCACAAGAAGAATTGGCATAAGAAAATATGTCAGAAGAGGAATAAGCTAAGCATCATCTCAGTGATGATATTATAGAAGAGGAGTCTGAGGCAAGGTGGCTAGCTAGTGCCATAGAAAAATAAAATAGCAAGGGGGATCAAGATGATATACCCATAGATAAAGAGGGGTTGCAGTAGAACATGCAGCATAAGAAAAAAAAACCATTGGATCAACTAGATGAGGTGATTGAGGAGATAAAAAAGATGATGTTGAGGTCAACACAAGAATCTATCAGTAGAAGGGAGATGAACAGAGGAGGACCTGCAAGAGCAGCAGGGAAGCAACAACAACAACAACAAAGTAGTGGAGTAGATGGAAAACTCCAAAGAATAGTTTGGGATCCAAGTGGATTTGAATCAAGTCGGGAAGCTCATGACTAAGAGCTCATGAAGTTTTTGTAGTAGTGGAGTATGATGCAGGAGCATCACTCCAACTTAGCAACACACCAGCTAGACAACACATCAAAGAGCACATTCAAGGAGGGAGAGACATCAACCCTCATTTAAAATTTCAAATTGTAATTTAATGTGTAAGGCTGGAAGAGCCAAATACATGCTATTGTGTTGGCAAGAGTTGGTGTCGCCTTAATGGTTGACAGGCTAAGGAGATCTAAAACTGATTCGGTCTAGACAACCATTAATTGTAATTCAATGTAAATAAATGAAAGTAGGTATCTTGGAGGGAAAGGCTTGAGGAGCCCCTCTCTTATAAAAAGATCTTTGTATCTAGATTCATAGGTTTTTTTTGAGACAAGAATAGGAGATAGGAAGGATAGAGAGAGAGAAGGAAAAGAGTCGAGACTCTGTAGCAGTCCGAGATTTGTACACATTATAATAGACATTATGAGATTAATACAAAGAGCATTTTTTCTTGCATAAGATTCTTTGTGTGTTTCCATGTGTTTTTATGAATGTCAACTGTGCATGTTCTTATGAATGTATGTTGTAGATGTATGTTAAATTTCATCTACAGGTTATAGAATTTTTTTTATGTCCGTGAGTTTCTGATTTCAGTCTGGGTTCTTTATGGCTAAATGCAAGGGGTTCCATGATAAAGTGTTGAGGGATATGTCATCCAGTGCAAAGAGTGCACATCTGAGTTAGGTGGAATTCAGGAAAAGACTTGGAAGGAGGGTCCACCAGAGGAATCATAAATTCAAGGGAGACGCCTCAAGGTTACTGAACACCTTGGAGGAAAGATTATGCAAAGGAGGTCATAGAGAGAAGATAGAATTGTTGAGGATTGTGTATATCTCTTCCAGAGTGAAGAAGGAGAACTCTGTTTCAAGTTCATAGATAAGAGAAGTGTCAAGGAGAGACACTTACATAGTTAATGAATACTCTGTCGACTCAGCAAGGAGTGCTTGACCATAAGTTTCCAAGAGGGAACTTATATCTCTTCAAGGGACAGAAGGGACATAGACCTTTGAGGTTCAAGCAGTTGAAGCTCAAGAAGACAGAGTTGTTGAACACGCTGAACGAAGACCTTTGCAAGGAATGTAGCAGGCCAACACTTGGATGATGTGTTGAAAGATAGTGAGTTGAAGGCCATTCAAAGCATAAGGAGTGGGCATAGAGAGAACTTTTTTTAAGTTCCAAAGCTCAGGAGGTCGAGCACAGAGAATGCTAGGAGAGCACCATAAATTCTTTTGGGAAGAGGCATAAGGGTCGATTCCCTTAGATATCGAGCAAGCCAAAATTTCAGCAGGATTAGTGCAAAGTCACACGCAGAGTGCAAGTGAGCACTAGGGATGAGGTTTGATTTTCTTACCAAAGCTTAGGAGAGACAACATCTTTAGAATGCAGATGAGACCCAAGTAGCCAAGCTTGTAGAGGAAACAAAGGTCAATGGATTTGAAACATTTGAATTCTTCCAAGTTGGAAGAAATCCAAATCTCAGGAGGAGGAGCGTCAACAATCTTTGGATCAGCTGCAGGAGAAGAGATCTGGAGTGTTGAATATCACGTTCGGATAGGAGAAGCGAGCGCACAGGAGGAAACACATCTCAGTGGTTAGATATGTGCATGTGGACCAACAACCATTGGATCCAGAGGAGCATGCACGAGGTTTAATCCTTTGGAGTTTCACAGGAGAGAGGGCTTTGCAAAGTCACAAAGTCCTGAAATCATCAGAATCGTCCATTGAGAGAGGGACACGTGGCGAGAGATCAACATTTCGCTAACTCACAACTCAAGGAAGTCAAAGGGCACAGTTATGAGAATGTGTGAAACCCAAGTTCACAATTTGATCATAGCCGTCGATTGAATAGAGAGTGTGGACTGTAGATTTGGTACCAAAAAGTTCCCAAGTTCAGGGATTGGAAGAAGGGAGGTGAGTAGTCCTCCAACTTCGCGAAATGCTAACTCCCAATACGTGAAGGGGAAAGTAGGACTGTCGAATCACGTGCATTTTGGACCATTGATCTGACACAAATGAAGCTCAGGGTTCAGAGCTTTGGATTTTGGGAGAAGAGAAGGAGGCCAGTTTCCACAATGCAAAGCACAAATTCACGAAGCGCTCGAAATCCTAGCCCCAAGTCATAGCTAGAGGTCATATCAGTTGAAGGATAAGGAAGGAGCTAGATAATTCTAGACCCTTGTCAGGATTTTGGGGATCATGAGAGTTGGGGTGACTCACACATAGAGACCTCACACACAAAATTTTGAAATGCCTTTAGGTAAGTACTGTGTTCACCACTGGTGATCGCATGGGGGAAAAATCGCACCCAGTGCTTGTGCGTGCAGGCATAGTTTTCACATAAGGACCCATGGATTTATTTCATGGAGGTTCCAACAGGGACCTGAAAGAGCTAATCCAACTCAGAGAATTAGAACGATCCTTGACCGAGAGGTCGGTGGACGCTTCCAAGGTAGGGGGGTGTCTGCACCAAAGTGGTATCAGAGCACAGATTGTTGCAAGGTGTGCAACAAATGGTAGACAACCAAGTGGGTTGAGATCGAAGGACCAGTTGCATTCTTGAAGGTAGAGAGATGGCTACTGCAAATCAAAAGCATGGTCGAGGAGAAGACCGCCAACAGAAAAGAAAATATGAGATTGACTTAGAGCTCAGCGAGATAAGAGAAGAAATTGAGAAGCTTGAATTTAAAATGTAGTAGGATGCTAAAGTGCATTGGGTGTATGAGTATCCCATGAAGAATAAGGTGAAGGGGTCAGTCAAGGAATGGATGGCCAAAGGACAACGACAACTGTTAAATATGGAGTTGAGGCATGTGGAGAGCCTCAGAGACACAGAAGAGATGGTTCACATCTGTGATCTAGAAACTGGGAAGAGTCTCAGTGATGATGAGGATAAGAGATCATAGAAGGGTCTTAGAAACTGCCAGGTGGGAAGGGATGAAACTTCATATTACCAAGTGGGCAAGTGAAGTGAAATGAGACTGGTTGAGGGTCTCATGAACTCATAGGTGAGTTTGGATCAGTAAGAAAGGATGACAAAGGAGGAAGATAAGAGGAGAATTATGATCATTTGCAAAATTCAAATATTGCTACCAAGCAGCCAAGTCAAGGCCGGAGCATGTGTTGCATATCCAACAACAGAAGAAAGAAAATGAGCAATGAATGTCATAGAGGAGGAAGAAATGGAGAAGACACTGATTTATACCCCAACAGAAGAAGACCACACAGTTGATATTCTCACTCTATGGGAGAAGGAATTGAACATGTTGGAGGATTGGTTGAACCATCCAGAGCCAGTAAATGACTACCACTAAGAGACAATCAAGAAAATCAAAGAATAATTCCAGTCTGAAGAGCAACTAGAGGAAGTTAGATTTGAACCAACACAAGAAGAACTGGAAGAAGCAAATATGTCAGAAGAGGAAGAAGCTGAGAAACAACTCAGTGATGAGACTGTAGAAGAGGAGTTTGAGGCAAGGTGGCTAGCTAGTGCCATAGAAAAACAAAACAGCAAGGGGGATCAAGATGATCTACCCATAGATAAAGAGGAGATGTAGTAGAACAAGAAACATAGGGAAAACCAACCATTGGAGCAACTGGAGGAGGTGATTGAGGAGATAAAAAATATGATGTTGAGGTTAGCACAAGAATCTATCAGTAGAAGGGATATGAACAGAGGAGGACCTGCAAGAGAAGTAGGGAAGAAACAGTAGAAAAAACAAAGCAGTGGAGTAGATGGACAACTCCAAAGAAAAATTTGGGATCTAGGTGGATTTCAATAAAGCTAGGAAGATCATGACAAGGAGCTCATGAATTTTTCATAGCAGTGGAGTATGATGCAGGAGCATCACTCCAACTTAGCAACGCGCCAGCTAGACAACACATTAAAGCGCTCATTCAAGGAGGGAGAGGTGTCAAACCTCATTTAAAATTTAGAATTGTAATTTAATGTATAAGGTTGGAAGAGCCAAAGCCATGCCATTCTGTAGGAAAGAGTTGGTGTCTCCTTAATGGTTGACAGTATGAGGAGATCTAAAATAGATTCGGACTAGACACCCATTAATTGTAATTCAATGTAAATAAATGAGAGTAGGTATCTTGGAGGGAAAGGCTCAAGGAGACCCTATTTTGTAAAAAGATCTTTGCATCTAGATTCATAGGTTTTTTTTGAGACAAGAATCAGAGATAGGAAGGATAGAGAGAGAGAAAGAAAAGAGTTGAGACTCTGTAGAAGTCTGAGATTTGTAAACATTGTAACACACATTCTAAGATTAATACAAAGAGCAATTTTTCCTACATAATATTCTTTGTGTTTTTCGATGTGTTTTTATGAATGTCATTTGTGTATGTGCTTATGAATGTATGTTAATGAATACTGTGTCGGCTCAGCAAGGAGTGCTTGAGCATAAGTTGCCAAAAGGGCACTTATATCTCTTCGAGGGAGAGAAGGGACAAAGACCTTTGAGGTCCAAGCAGTTGAAGCTCAGGAAGACAAAGTTGTTGAACACTCTGAAGGAAGAACTGTGCAAGGAGTGCACCAGGCCAACACTCAGACAAAGTGTTGAAACATAGTCAGTTGAAGGGTAGTCAAAGCGTAAGGAGTCTGCGCAGAGAGAACTCATTTTGAGTTCCAAAGCTCAAGAGGTCGAGCACAGAGCATGCTAGGAGAGAACCACAAAGTATTTTGGGAAGAGGTAGAAGGGTCGATTCCCTTAGATACTGATCAAGATGAAATATTAGGAGGAGTAGTGCAAAGCCACATGCAGAGTGAAAGTGAGTGCCAGGGATGAGCTTTGATTTCCTTTCCAAAGCTCAGGAGAGACAATGTCTTCAGAATGTAGACGAGACCCAAGTAGTCGAGCTAGTAGAGGACACAAAGGTCAAGGCCTTTTAAACATTTGAATTCTTTCAAGTCGGAAGAAATTAGAATCTCAGGAGGAGGAGCATAAACAACTGTTGGATCAGCTATAGGAGAAGATATCCAGAGTGTTGAATCTTATGTCCAGACAGGAGTCGAGCGCGTAGGAGGAAATAGATCTCAACTGTTATATCTGAGAACATGGAACAAAAACTGTTGGATCCAAAGGAATGTGCATGCGGTTTAATTTTTTGGAGTTTCACATGAGAGAGGGATTTGTGAAGTCGTGAAGTCCCGAAATCATTAGAATCATCCATTGAGATAGGGACACATGGCGAGAAATCACCATTTCACTGGCTCACAACTCAGGGAAGTCAAAGGAAAGACTTGGGAGGATTCATGAAACCCAAGTTCACAATTTTATCATAGATGTCGATCGAATAGAGAGTGTGGACCGTATATCTGGTCCCAAAAATTTCATAAGTTTGGGGATTGGGAGAAGGGATGTGAGCAGTCCTCCAACTTTGTGAAACATGAAGTCTCGATATGAGAAGGGGAAAGCAGGACCATTGGATCACAAGGATTGTGGATTGTTGATCTGACTCAAATAGAGCTCAAGGTTCAGAGCTTTGGATTTTGAGAGAAGAGAAGGAGGTCGTTTTCCAACAACGCAAAGCACAAAGTCGCGAAGCGCTTAGAAGCCTAGCCCCAGGTCATAGCTGGACATCATATCAACAGAAGGATGAGAGAGGATATGTCTAATGCTAGGCCCCTGTCATGATTTCAAAGATCAGGAGAGTTGGGGTGACTCACACGCAGAGACCCGACATGCAAAATTTTGAAACGCCTTTAGGTAAGGCCTGTGCTCACCGCTGATGATCGCATGGGGAAAAACTCATGCCCAACATTTGTTTGTGTGGGCATAGTTTTCACGTAAGGAACTATGGATTTATTTCATGGAGTTTCCAACAGGGACCCGAAAGAGCTAATCCAACTCAGAGAATTAGAATGATCCTTGACAGGGAGGTCGATGGACCTTACCGAGGTAGTGGGGGTCTGCACCACTCCAGGAAGGATGAATTCTAGATAAAACACATGGATACAGAGTTGGATAAAATAGAGAATAATGACAATTGGGAGTTGGTTCCAAGGCCAAAGTTAAAGAATGTGATCGACACAAAGTGGGTCTTCAAAAATAAATTGAATGAAGACAGACAAGTTACCCGAAACAAATCTAGATTGGTATGTAAAGGATAAACACGGGTTGAAGGTATTTACTTTGAAGAGATGTTTTCCCCAATTCCCATAATGGAAGAAATCATATTGATCCTAGCTTATGCATTCTTTAATAATATTAAAGTGTATCATATGGACATGAAATCAACCTTCCTAAATGGGGATCTAGAAGAAGAAGTTTGTATTGAGCAACTAGAAGGATTTCAGTTGTCAAATAATGAAGATTATGTTTGTAGGTTGAATAATTCCTTGTATGGTCTAAAAAATGCCCCCAGAGCATGGTATTCTAGACTGGACATATATCTATAGAAACAAGGGTTTAGGAAAGGAAACTAAGACAACAACCTCTACCTTAAGGTAACTCAAGATAGTATTTTGTTAATTGAAGTTTATGTTGATGGTATTATTTTTGGAAGTGGCAATGACAAGATGAGATAGAGATTTTCAAAGGATATGGAGAATGAATTTTAAATGTCGTTACTTGGAGAATTATCCTTATTTTCGGGTCTTCGGATATGTCAAAGAAACCAAGGCATTTTTATTTCTCAAACCAAGTATATCATATAAATGCTAAAGAGGTTCAGAATTGAAGATTGAAAACCAGTCAATACTCCTATGCAGACCAATTTTAAATTAAGTAAATATGAGGATTCCAAAACTAAAGATCATAGGCAGTATAGGTCATTGATTGGAATCTTACCTTATGTGACAACATCTAAACTAGATGTAATGCAAGCAGTTGGACAGGTGGAACAATTTCAAACAACACCAAATGAATCACATGTTCTAGCAATAAAGAGGATATTCAGATATCTCAAGGGTAGAAAAGAGTTTGGATCATGGTATCCAAAAGAAAGGGATATATCACTTATTGCCTACACAGATTCAGATTGGAAAGGTCTCATTGATGATCGAAGCAGTACAAGTGGGGAAACATTATATTTGGGTGAGTGTTTGGTATCTTGACTAAGTAAGAAACAATTACCAATATCTGTTTCTACAACTGAAGTAAAGTATATTACAATAGCAATAGATTGCAAATAGTTTCTATGGATGAAACAAACTTTGAAATATATACAGGTTGAGTATGATGAGCCCATTCAGATATATTGTGATAATAAAAATGCCATAAATATCTCAAAGAATCCAGTGATGCGCTCCAAGACAAATCACATTCCAATCAAGTATCATTTTCTATGGGAATAGGTTACAGAGAAGACCATTTGAGTTGAGTATGTTGGCACAAAAGAATAGATTGCATACATCTTTACAAAACCACTTCCAAGGGAAGCCATTGAGTATGTTTGTCAGAATTTTTCATATTTTCTTCCCCACAATGAATTTTGAATGATATTCTTATATGTCTTAGATTTACATGAGGAAGCACCATAAATAGGAAAATTCAGTTTGGGGGAGTAGTTTTAGGAAGAGTTTAGTCGGGGGGAGCAGCCCCAAGGACAGTTCAGTTAGGGGGAGCAACCTCGATGGGAAGTTACCTTTTCCATTGATGTCAAAGGGGGAGAGATTCTAAGATGCATGGATAGAGAGTTAGATGCTTGTAGAGAGATAAAAGAGGAATGTTTCTACAAGGAGCAATGGCCACAGGGGGAGCATGATCCAAGTGGATATTAGTGGCCACCCACCTATTCCAACTAGCTCCCCTTGACATTTTTTACTTAAAAACATTCTTGTGTAATTATTTGTAATTATGGGTTCTACACTTTCGACGCTATCTGAAACCCTATACAACTTCAAAGTGGATATCTATAATTCCTTTTGGAGTTGACACGTGGAAATTAAAAAAATATTAATAACAAAAAAAAATTCAATGTGTGCCATAATTAGAATATTTCAATATCCATATTAAGTAAAATAATTCTATATCAACTCTATATAGAGAGAGAAAGATATAGAGCAATTCAATGTAAAAAAAATGTGTTTTTGTCAATAAGTGCTTTCTACTTCCCATAATGAGGGATATGCATAATTGCTTCACTCCTTAATATTATGGAGTTGACTTGTGACATTTAGAAAAATATTAATAAGAAAAAATAATTTCAATATGGGCCATAAATAAAATATTTCTATGTACACCTATTTAATATCATCTTTGTGTGTTGACATGTGGCATTAAAAAAAAATTAACATGGACATTAAGTAAAATAATTTTACATCAACTTTATAGAGAGAGAAATTGAAAGTAAAAAAAACTTATTGGTACATAGGTTATTTTTACTTCTCCATATTAAGGGGAGGTGTGTAATTCCTTCAATGCTTAATATATAGCTAACACATATCATTTAAGAAAAATATTAGTAACAAGTAAATATTTCAATATCAACTCTCTCTCTCTCTCTCTCTCTCTCTCTCTCTCTCTCTATATATATATATATATATATATATATATATATATATATATCTATAATTGAAAAAATTCTTATTGCACCGAAAGGTGCATTATATAGCCCAATATGAGGGACATGTGTAAAATATGTCAATCTTGGCTATTTAGGAATACAAGAAGAATCCATCATGTACAAATATTATTGGTGTACAAAGCCTCCATTGCATAACCATGTTCCCGATTTAATATGTTGAGAGGTGGGTTTGTGTGGACATGTTATCAACTCGTTCAACCCACACATCACCCCCACATATATGAAAACAATCACCCCATTCAGGGAGGGGAGATCATTCTGGCATAACCTTTGCAATTCTTCCTTAAGGGAGGTATTTTCCACAAAATCCCATTTGAAGCTTGTTTTATCATAACAACTAGACACACCCTCATTGGAAAGATAATCCATGAGCTTGTTGGCACTTCTACAGTTGTGTGAGGGAATAATGGTTGAAGAATCATGAATGAGCAATTGGAGTTGCGTCAAGATCTCTTCTGCTCACCAATTTTTAGAGAATTTCCAAGGTGGTGAGTTGTTTTGAAGGAGAATTAACATGTTGATGATAAGTTTAGAATCACCTTCAACTATGAGAATTAACATGTTGTTTCTTATCTATTTTTAAACTCGGGAGGAGATCCCAAAGCTCTATCACATTGTTGGAACTTATGTTGAGGTTTCCATAATATATTCAAAGAATCTTCCTTGTGGAGTTGTAAAATACTGGACCCCATAACTTGTAGCTCTTGTATTTTTCTTAGCAGCTCCATCAAATTTAAGCTTGATAAAATGATGGGGAGGGTGAGACTAGGAAAGACGATATGAGCGACAGGCCCATGCAATGTTCTACCCGTGGAAATTAGAGTTAAATTAAGATTCCATCCTGAGAGGATGAACAACTCTTTGGGGTTGCAATTGACATCATCTTCACTCTAGGATTGAGATTTGATTATTTATGTGATTCTTTTTTGGATTTCATTGTTACCTTGATCACTCTTGAATATGTAATGGTTTATCTCCTTGAAAGTTTCTCGCATTACAAACCCTGGGACGAGTTGTGCGATTCTATTAAGGATGAGATTCTAAAATACAGTAAACCACCAGGTAGCTAAAGTGGTTTTTATATAATCCTTGTGTCTCTCCATTTATCTAAAGAGAAGTGCACCATGATCCCAAGGTTGATTGTTGAAGAGGCACATATTTAGAAAATGTTCTCTAGTTTCCTTCACTTGTTTTCAAAGGATACATTTTAAAATTATAATTTAGTTAACCAATGTATGGTGGGTTTTTTATAAGGACTCTTTATATAGTGTGATATTACTTAAGGTATAAAGATTTATATATATTTTTTATAGATTCAAATTTACAATCTCTAAGTAAAGATATATATTCTTAATAATTACTTTATCAAAATAATATTATATTTGGGAAAAAATATAAAAATAAAATAGATGAAAAATGTTACAAGAATAATCACTCCAAAACATATAATCTTTGTTTGAAGATTATGTTTGTGTTTTATCTAATTGATAAAAAAAACAAAAATATTTAAATTATAGAAAATGCTTACTATTCATATATAAATTTATAATAAGTATTTTGCTAAAATCAAATTGTTAATATTTAGGAAGTTAAATATTACAAAGTTATAATACTAAAACATTTTAACATTTTAAGCATTAGGACTTGTCTTCATATGTATGAAAATTATATGTAACTCAAGATATTTATGTCGATTCAAATCCCTCTCTATACACATAGAAGTTATATTCAAATCCCTATCCATACACATAGAAGTCATACGTGAGTGTTTGATCCGGATTATTTTCATAATGAAATGAAAGCATAGATATTACAATGAAATATACATTAAATTTCCAGAAAAAGAGAAATACAGTAATACATGATTTCTATTAATGAAATAAATGTACAGAGACTGTAAAAATACAGAGTGCAAGACTTAGTAGAATGGTGACATCTTTATCTCTAAGAAGAGATGTGATGGCTATGTTAATTCACAAGAACATGATTACAATGAGTCTCTGAAGGTCTTTTTATGATAAACATGAATGCAAAAACCCTAGACATCCAAAAATGTAACCCTAGGAGATGAAGTGCCAAAATTCATGTGGGCCTCGTTGGGGTAAGTTAGTACATCAACTTCCTGGGGTCGTAACCTTTGCATATGATCTTCATTTTAGGTGTGTCATAGCCCATTGGAAAGGTATTTTCGAGAACTATGAATTATGTCATCAAAATCTGACTTCCTCTACAGTTTGGTTGTGGAAAGACAATAAAACATTGTTTAGGGCCCCAAAACGGCCCTAGAAGTACATAAAGATGTAGTGACATGAAAAATTCCAAAATAATTTAGTTGGAATGGTTGGGTGGCCACTGATATCCACCTAGACTTTATTTAGGGATTAAGGACATCCCTAAAAGCGCAAAACCCACAATTACAAAGAAATGTCCCCATTATAGAGAAACATGTTGAACTGAAAAATGTCAAGATGAGCTAGTTGTAATTTGGAACAGATGGTTGGCCACCAATATCCACCTAGACCAATCCTATCCCCTTCAGAAGTAATGGTCTCCATTGCATTGAGTTCCCAGGGAAAAAGGGAAAACATTTTCTGAATCAGAATCTTGGTGAGTTGTGTGCCTTATTGGAGAAGTTGTGTGTTCTGGTTTGTGGAAGGCTGTCACAAAAATGTTGTTCGCGAGGTTGAATCTGATCCAACAACCTATTGTCTTTGTGCTTGATGGGGAATTGTGTAGGAACCATTCTAGGTGAATAAAAAATATATTCTTTCTATTTTCTAATTTTCTTCTGCTAGATAGAAGGTGTTGAGGCTCCAATGGTTGTAGTGGCCTCTAGTGCATCCTTTCAATAGACTATGAAGAGGATAAATTTTGCAGTATGAGAGATTACCTTGTGGCATTGTTTTGGTGGAGAAGTATTCAAAACTACCTCTAGTATCCTATAGAGATGACCCCCAAGAGTAATAATGACACTACGAGGTTGAGACACATAAACAACATCATGTTTACACATATGCAGTTTTCCTAAAACAACATCATAGACATCAAGAGGGGAAACATAACATTACTGGCTGACACAAAGATCTCGTCTCTGGTGAGGCCACTTGATGTTGTATGGTTGCAGGTGTAGTGTTGTCAACAACCCCAACTGTTTGAAAAATTCAACTGAGATGAGGTTCTTCTGGCTAACACTATCAACAATGAAATGCAATTGGGTCCCCTTCACCCACATATATGAATGGAATAGGAGATCCCCCTATTCGGGATCTACTAGTTCTTTTGGTTGAATTATTTTGATCGTGACAGTAGCAGTGGGGTATAAATCGATGATCTGTCTATTTTCAATATTTTCTGGGTCATATTTTGAATCAAGGTCTAGATCCTTGTCTTTTACCTAGACCACCAATGACTGTTTCGAGCAACATGCATCGGTGTTGTGCCAGGGGGTTTTGTGAAAGTTGCACCACTTCACAGTGTCATTATTCATCTTTCCTTTTCCCTTCTTTTCATGTGCCTTGGATTGGTTTTCGTGAGGTTGTTGGTTAGGGTCGTCTTTACCATGATTTGGTTGTTTCAGATTTTCATACCCAAACTCCCATTTGTGTTGGTGCCTAAATTTATGCTTGATTTTGACAGCATATCGATAGGCAACTCCCAATGATGAGATGTTTAGGAAATCCATTTTGTTTTGGATGTACCTATGCATATCCCCATGGTATTTCAGAACTAGATGTTGCTCGGAGTCCTTGATACCCATCTTGATGCACAAGGTATATACATTATTTGTGAAGTATGACACTATTTGTCTCTTCTATTTCCACAGTGTGGTCCATCTCATGTATTGTTCTTCATAGTTATCAACACAGTAGTATTGTTCCTTGACTGCATCCAAAAAAAAATCCCAAGTGGTCTCGACCCAATATATTCCATATTCCTCTGTGCAAATTTTCTTCCAGTAAGTTTCCCACCAATGTTTGACATGGGTGAGTGCCTTGAGGAGTGTGAAGGTGATATTTTCCCTGTCAGAAAAATTGTGAATAGAGAAATAACCTTCTACCATATTTGACCTTTTTTCTAAGGAATCTGCATCTATCTGTCCTTCAAATATGGGAATATCAAAATTAACTTTTAAATTGAAGGGAGAGGTTCCTCCAAAGTGTTCTCTTGATTAATATGCACATGTTGTTATCAGTAGGCATTGAAGGATGTGGGAAAACATCTCCATCATTTCATCCCTCTATCACACAAGATTTTTCTCAAGTAGCAGGTTAATACAATCTTCTTCTCTATAATTTTACTTTTCTTCCTCCATAGAGTGTTTCTTTGGTGTGTGAGAGTGATTTTTATCAATAGATACAAGCTGAAGACCCAACTTTCGATACTCGGACCTCGTCAGAGACATGCACTAAAAAACAATCAAGAGCAACCTACTTTGATCCCACTAATCTGGATTATTTTCGGAATGAAATGAAAGAAGAGATATTACAATGCAATACACATAAAAATTTCCAGAAACAGAGAAATACATCAATATGTGATTTCTATTAATGAAATAAATGTAGAAAGACTGTAAAAATACAGAGTGCAAGACTCGCTATAATGGTGGAGGATTTATCTCTGAGAAGAGATGTGGAGGATACGCTCATTCAAAAGAAGATGATTACAATGAGGCTTTGAAGGAATTTTTATGATAAACATGAATGGAAAAACCGTAGACTTCCAAAAACCTAATCCTAGGAGATGAAGCACCAAAAGTCATCTAGACCTCGTTGGGGTAAGTTAGTACATCAACTTCTCGGCGTCGTAAATTTTCATACGATATTCGTTTTAGGCGTTTGATAGACCATTGGAAAGATATTTTCAATAGCTACACATTATGCCATCAAAGTATGACTTCATGTATAGTTTGATTGTGGAAAGACAAGAAAAGATTGTTTAGGGCCGCAAAATGGCCCTAAAAGTACATAAAGATGTACTGACATGAAAAATTCCAAAATAATCCAGTAGGAATAGGTGGGCGGCCACCAATATCCACCTAGATCCTGTTTGGGGAGTCAATACAACCTTGGAAGTGCATAACACATAATTACAGATAAATTTTGCCATTACAAAGAAACGTGTTGAACTAAAAACTGTCAAGATGAGTCAATTGGAATTTGGAATAAGTGGGTGGCCACCAATATCCACCTGGATCAATGTTATATGATAAGAGGGGTAAACATAACTTATTTTTTTTTAAATCATAAATAATATTTTCAAACTTAACATGCCTTGTTAGACTATATAATTTGGTTATATTAACAATATTAAAAAATACAAATTTAGGAATTCTTGTAATTTATTGATCGATGAGTTACAAATATTAAACTTTCATGATTTTTTATGAAGTTGTATTGTGATAAGGAAAAAAAATTACAAATAAATATTCTTTATGGTTTAAAAAAGTTATTGTTAGTGTTTATTACAATATATAAATACAAAATGTTTTACAATAAAATATTTATTTTTTAGTAAAGTTTGTGTAATTATTTTTTTTAGTTTTTTAAAATCAATATATCATAAGAAAAACATGAAAAATATTTAAAAAGATAAAAATATATACAAGTCTCTAATTACAATATATAATGACCTTTGTTTTTATCATTTTCATCATTTTGAAACAAGTTGTGAGAGAGATAACACATATTTTATTATAGATATTATTATATTATTATATTGTTACATAAGCGAGTACTAGGAAAACATTTACGTACCCATTGAAAACAATTTAAGGTTCCTCATATTTTGTTTATACTTGGTATTTTGATTTGAGGATTGATAGATAATTCAACCTTATCATTAGAGGTGGGATAAAGTTGAAACCTTTTTTTACAATAAAATTAAATGTCTAGTGCAAAGATATTGGGTCTTGTCATTTTTGTATCTTTTCTAAAATTAATTAGCTCTATATGGATAACATTTTTTATTCCTAGTATGGTGTAACGTACCTAGCTACCCATAGGAGGGGCTATGATAATTCAAGCCCGCCTCTGGACTTCTTTCAAATTCTGATCAAATTTTAATGAATGAAGATGTATGAAATATTCACATATTGAGTTAAATATTCATGCTAAAACATAAATAAATGAGACATATGTCACACACATCAATTACCAACAAGCATGCATATTGTAGATATGAATTTCATAGATAAATAAATACATAGTGGAATAAATACACAGGTAAATAAAACCATGTCATAGAGCACTTATCTTTCCTGAAACGAATCACCAATTAGATGCAGACCAAGGAAGTTCCACCCAATCATAGACATTATTGTTCCAAGTCTCAACAACAATGTCACCCCTGAGCTAGGGCTATGAATCCACAAGGATGGTTCCAGAGTTTCACTTGGCTTCCCAAACCATTCCACACTCAATCTCTCATGAGATTTTTAACACCCACAAAAATACAAAGTACACCAACTCTCTTCTACCCATCCTGCATAACCCAAGAGAATGGAACCCCTTTTCTGCAACACAGTCCCTTAGGTTTTCCATCTCCTTCTAGGGCTCCAGTGCATTTATTCAAGAATATCCATGCCGTGACTCTCATTATTTGCAACTATGAGAAAAATTGAAGACAGGCCAAAGCATATCAGACATGCAGGCCTTAATTCATGGTTGGAATACACCAACAATATTTACAACCAACCAAATCCTGGCTCCTCTCCAACAATTCGTTTTCATTTCCCAAACCAAAACATGAATAAGGGACGATGAGTGGGTGAAAGAATGAGTGGAGAGAGAGAAGAGAATGAAAGTGTGTACAATGAATAATGAACAACAAGTGAGTGAGTGAATGGGTGAAGAATAACCAACGCCCACAACATACCAAAGATGGTTTTATGTAATTCTTGGAATTAAGGGACCACTTGGCCTTCCCAAGAAGCTCATGTAAATTTTATTCTCCATTAAAATATAAATGGGTCATTAAAATATAAAATAAATACTTATCTCCTCAATCCCCCTCTCTTGTGGAATCATAGCCCCCTATAACTCTTTTCCTTGTTCGTCTAGCATCCAATGATGTATTTATTATTAATAATCATAAAAAAATTACATTTCCTATGCACACTGGTCTCTTTCAATTGTTTGGGCAGTCTGGTCTTTCATAGATTAAAAAAACACATTATTTAATATGGGGCTCAAAACCGGGGTGTTACATCCTCTCCCCTTTATTTTGGCACTATCCTCAATGCATATACAAAACAAAAAGCAAAATTTCAAAATTTATTCAAAAAGTTGTAGGTACTCTGTTCGCATGGCATCTTCATGCTCCCAAGTAACATATTTAGGACCGTAGTAGGTCCACTGGACTTTTACTATCTCTATAACTCGATTTTGGAGAATTTTGACTTTTATGTCTAATATTCTAATTGGTTGGACCTAAAATCCTTCCTCTGTCTCTACCTAAATCAGATGCCAATCAATACCATGGTTAGGATCAAGTACATAGTTTTTTAGCAAAGAGACACGAAATAGATTATGCACATTCATGGAAGTAGGCAATGCAAGCATGTATGCAATTGACCCTATTCCGTCCAATATATCAAATGGACCACAAAATCTTTTTGCTAGCTCTATACAACTACCCAACTTCAAAGATCTCGTCTCGGTCTTCACTTTTAAAAGGACATTCTTCCCCACTTTAAATTCTCTAGATGTCATGTTCTTATATGCATAATTTTTCTGTCTATCTTGAGCTTCCTTTAATTTTTTCTTAATTCTAACCATCTGGTCTTCAATATCATTGAGAAATTCTTTCCCAAGTACCACTTTGTCTGATGGGTTGCCCCAACTCACTAGATTATTTCATTTCCTACCATAGAATTCTTCAAATGGGCTCATTTCAAATTAATCTTGATACCCATTATTATAGGAAAACTCAATCAAGTGGAAGTAATCTTCCCACTTAGATGGCTTATGCATCACATACATTCTCAACATGTCTTCAATTATTCAGTTGACTCTCTCTATTTTCCCATCTGACTGTGGATGTTATGCTCTGATAAAGTTCATATTTGTACCAAATCCTTTAAACAGTCCCCTCCAAAAATTTGAAGTAAACTATGTATCTCTGTCCAAGACAATTGTCTTAGATATCCCATGAAATCTAGCAATCTCCCTCATGTAAATTCATGCAATATTATTTGTTGTCTGAGTCATTTTTACAAGAACAAAATGAACATCCTTTGTCAATTTATCAACCACGACCATGATTGAATCATGTTTCCTTCTTGTCCTAGGTAATTTTGTTATAAAATCAATGGTTACCACTTCAAATTTATTCTCTAGAATTAGAAATGGTTGTAGAAAAACCATTGGTTGCCTATGCTCATCCTTCTCTCTATGACATTCCATACATCTGTAAATGTAATATCTAACACCTCTTTTCATTCCTAGCCAAAACAATTGGCTTCTTACTGTTGCAATTATTTTCTGGTAACCGAGATGTCCGACATATGGAGCATTAGGAATTTTTTAATACCAAATTCTTATGTTCTCCGAAACTAGGAACATAAATTCTATTTTTTTGCATAAGTAATCCATCTTTCTCCATATAATATTCTTTAATTTTATATTGTACATTTTCCTACTATAATCTTTCTCTTACCTGTAGGTAATCTTGATCCGTAACAACAACATCTAAAATTTTTCTCTTTAAATCTGACTGATGCATACTAACAACTATAGCATGCATGAGATGTACTCTTCTACTAAGTGCATCATCAAATTTATTATATTTTCCTTTGATACGCTTGATGTCAAAATCATATTCACTTAAAAATTCCAGCCATCTCCTTCTCCTGGCATTCAAGGTTGGTTGTTCAAAAATATATTTCAGACCACTGTGTTATGTTCTTAATTCAAATCTCTTCCCCATGAGATAATGCCTCCACATATTCAATGCATGAAAAATGGAAGCAAGTTCCAAGTCATGTGTGACATAATTACTCTCATGTTCTTTAATCTTTCTGGAATCATAATCAATAACATGTCCATTTTGAGTGAGAACTCCACCAAGTCCTTCCTTGCATGCATTTGTACATACCACAAAAATTTCATTTGGGTCAACAATCTTTAAAAAAAGAGCACTAGTAAGTAATTCTTTCAACAGATTAAAGTTCTCTTCACACTCAAGTGTCCATTCAAATTTAATTCCCTTCATTTGAAAATAAGTGATGGGAAGATCAATATTAGAGAAGCCTACTATAAATATTTTGTAGTAACCATCTAACCCTATAAAAGATCTAACTTCTAAAACGTTCCTGGTTGTTAGCCATCCTATAATGGCTTCAATGTTCTTTGGATATACTACTATACCTTGTTCTGAAATAAGGTGTCCCAAGTAATGGATCTATTTTTGGTAAAAATAACACTTACTAAGCTTGGAATACAACTGATGTTCCCTCAAAACTTGCAATATTGAGCTTAGGTGATGTTAATGCTCCTCCTATGACTTAGAATAGAAAAGTATGTCGTCCAGGAATACTATGACAAACTTATCCAAGTAATTTTTGAATATTCCATTCATTAAGAACATAAATACAGTTGGTGCATTAGAGAGTCCAAATGGAACCATAACAAATTCATAATTCCCATACCTGGTTCTAAAGGTTGTCTTATTGATGTCTTCTTCCTTGATTCTTACCTCATGGTACCCTGATCTCAAATATATCTTTGAAAATATATTTTCCCCTCTTATTTGATCAAAGAGGTCATCAATTCTAGGTAGAGAGTACTTATTCTTTACAGTGGATTTACTCAGCTATCGAAATTCAATACACAGCCTCAAGATTCCATCCTTCTTTTTGACAAAGAGTACTAGTGCTCCCCAAGGTGAAACACTTGGACATATGTACCCTTTCTTCAACAATTCTTCCAAATGCATTTGTAATTCTTTTAATTCTAGTGTATGCATTATGTAAGGTTTGTTTGATATTGGGGCAGCTCCTAACACTAAATCAATAGAGAAATCTATCTCCCTCTTTGGTGGCAAACCTGATATTTCTTGCAATACATCTTCAAATTCTTTTAGTACTGATAATTCTTCAAGTCTTTGCCCCTTTGTATTTTTTGGATCCTCCACATGGGTTGCATACAATTTACATCCTTTTTTGAAACATCTCTTTAGTTGTAAGGTTGAAATATCCCATATAGAGATGGGTCTTGGAAATCCTTTCACAGTGCTATGTTTTCCTTCTTCATCAAGACATGTAAATGTCTTGTTATGACAATCTAGGACAACATGATTATTGTCCAACCAATCCATTCCAATTAGAATATCATAAGATCCAAATGGTATAATATTTAGATCAACATTAGTATTCACACCATTAAGACTTATGGAACAACCTATGGCCATATCATGGATTATCCTTTTGGTTCCAGTAGCTAGCTGAACCAAACTTGTTTTTTCAAGCTTACTTTTCTCCAAACATAATATATCCACTATTTTAGGATCAATGTAATAGTGACTTTCTCCCGAATCAATTAAAATAACAACAGGTTGATTAATGATCTTACCTTCAAACTCGATCATATTGGATTGGTACTATGCTTATCAATCATCTAAGGCTACATACACTCTTCCCATGTCTTCTACTATGGTATCCTCTTAGATGTTCTGCACGGTCTTCACTTTGTCCTTTCTATGAGGGAAATCCTTGTACATGTGATCTTTTTTGCATCCCCAACATTGGATTGGTGATATTCCCCTTTTTCCTAAGGAGTCTTCACTCTTGGATTCATCCTTAGCATACTGGTCTTGATGATTTTTATGATGGATATTTATATTGAAAGGAGGTTCGAATCCCTTCCTCCTATAATCATATTTCTTCTTCTTCTTATCCTTCCAAGATTTATGCATGGATTCTTTGCCCTTGTATTGCTCATACAGGTACTTAATCTTCCTCATGGTCTCAATCAAAGTGTTGGGTTCATCATATTGAATCTTCTCTTTATAAAAGGATGGAAATACACTTAAAAACCTATATATTTTCACCTTCTAATATTTTATAAACCCCACATACTTTAGCATCCCCAAGAACTTGTTTTCATACTCTGCCATGGTCATGCTTCCTAGCCTAAGTTCAAATAAATCCTTCATTTTATTTTCATAGAAGTGTTATGAAAGGTACTCCTTCTGAAAATATTTCTTGAACTTCTTCCAAGTGATCCTACTCTCATTAATGTGCTCAACTTGATTCAATTGATCCCACCAAATAACATATTTCCTGTGCAAATGGTATGTGGATATTCTGTCTTCTAGGTTTGATGAGTAGTTATGTAATTTAAAATACCTCTTGAGTCCAAGAAACCATGCATCAACATCATCTTCCCTTTCTCTTTAATGATCAAAGGATGGTGGATTAAGCTTCCTCACCTCTCCTTGAAAATTGTTCAGTGCATGTCTTCTTATTTGGTGCCTAACAGGAGACACCTCTGGACTACTTATGGAATCTTCAGAGGCATAAAATTTCCTTGTTGAGCAGGGCGGTGAGCGATTTATATGAGTTCTTCTAGCACTTCTTGAATAACCAGTTTGTTTGTAGTCATCTCTTCTTTCATGACATCTTCCCTCTCCCTCATGTTTTGAGTTTTATCCATTGTTTGTTTGCCTCTTCAATTGATTTAAGATTTTCATCACTTGAGGATTTATTTGATTTTGTTCTCTTATTAGTCTCTCATTGTCTTCTTTGTAACTCTACACTTCTATTTCCAGGCTTCTCACAGTCTCTATCAATGTTTCTTGCTCCCCTCCGACCTAGTGTTTGTTTTATTTTATCTCTGCATTACCAACACTAATATTCTGACCTTTGGCCTCTTTATCATGGCTGGAAGCCCCCTATCCTTCTTCCATTTCTTGAATATATCTCTGATACTAAATTTATATGTTTACACCCCTCCTAATTCTACAATATGTGCAAGAAACCATTTTGTTAGAATTATGCATACTAAAAAGAATTGTCAAACAATGCTACATGTCCTTTCTCTTCTCAATTCATGAAGAATATATTATCATTCTCCATATTATAAAAATTCCATGTTATTCTCCTCTGAATCATATTTCCCAAAGACTATAATTTTTCCCCAATTCGATATTTGAGTTGAAAGTTACGTCTTCCCGACAAAATCACTTTCAACTCCTTTTCTTTTGTTTTGCGAATAGATCTTGTTGAAAAATTCCACATCTCCCACTAGTACATTTGGGTCAAATTCTGATGGCGTGTTCGATGCAATTGTCACTTTATATTCTTGGGAGAATGACAAACAAGGGATGCCCTCAAACATCATTTCACATGACGTCCCTTTTCCGATGGAATAGGTATCATATCTATTGAGACATTTCATGCGGACATGTGTCATCTTGTATTTGACTGTCCAAACCCCATATAGTCATCACGACAACGACATCAGAGAGATCGGAATTATGACATCCCACTTTGTCAGTCCCCACTACATGGATGCCATGGGAGAGATGTTACCATACATCGCAACTCAGACTTATAGTAACGACACTCAATCAATGACCATCTATATATCACTGATGTATGTGCCATGGGAGCGAGGTTACCATACATCGCAATTCCGACTTATAGTAACATCACTCAACTGAGAGAAAGCTATATATCTCCGACGTATGTACCATGGGAGTGATGTTATGATATGTCATATTTCCGACTTATAGTAACATCACTCAACCGAAGACAATATATATATCTCTGACATATGTGCCATGGGAGTGACATTACCATATGTCGCAATGCCGACGTATGGCAACATCGCTCAACCAATGGCCAACTATATATCTCCGACGTATGTGCCATGGGAGAGACATTACCATATGTCACAATTCCGACGTCATGAATGTATTTTAGAAAAAAATGACAATTTATTTTTATTTTTTTGATATTTTTAAATTTTGCAACTAGAAAATTTTAAACTGAAGTAATTCCCTCGTATTATCCTAATAAGGGTATATAGTGAATAAATTGTTTAGTGATACTAATAAAAATATATTTAATCATTGGATATGGACTAATACATATGATAATCCAAGACAGGTGTTATGTTACCCTTGTTATATCGACTTAATGAACATGATAGTACTTATACCATTATCTCTACTAGTTACCTATGCCAAGGTAATGAAACCCATATATATACTTTGAACCTATATGATTACTCGATATAAGCTCATAAGTTTCCATGGTCTTACTTCACAACCTTCATATCATAACAATGTGATAAGCTTATATGTGGTGTTGAGCTTAACCCTAGCTATAGATACGAGTTATGCTTTGAGTGCCATATTACATAGTTTCCATAACAATTTCTTAGTAATAGAGATCTTAGTATGATTCCAAGCATTGTGTTGTTGAGTGATGTTTGGTATAGGCTAATAATAGAAATAAGAATGGTCACAAGAAGGTGTGAGGAGGCTTCCTAGAGTAGTCTTCCCTTGGTTAAAGTCATAGAAAAATTGTTAGAATTAGGGGAAAATGGAAAGAAATAATGCCTTTTTATTTTTCTATTCACAAGATCAGCATATATGAGAAAAGAAATAAACAAATCTGAATTAAATTATGAGTATAAACAAAATTTATAAGTGAAAAGACAAACCTCAAGATTACCTCCCGATCCAAGAAATATGTACTTATCACATGTGTGGATGAAAACCTTTATAATATGCTCAAAAATAGTTTTAGGTTCATGGATAAAACCTCTAGGGTTTGATCTCTATCATAAGGATGTAGGAACAATTTTTCCAAGGTATAGACCATCACAATACAATTGTAGCAAGTACTCCACAAGAAGGGACAACAAGGTATTGACCATAGGTGATAAAACAAAACCAGGTACCCCACAAGAAGGGACAACAAGAAATCCAAAAATTGAGACAAAAAAACTCTCCATATCAAACAAGAAAACCCTCCATAACAAACAATCCATATAAAAACCTCCATAAATGAAAAGAAGGAAGCACCGAATAAACACTCCAACCAATACCAAGACCCAACCAATACCAAGACCAATACAAAACTCAGATCTGAAACTGTTACACCAAATGGGGAGGATACACCAATAAACTTAGATCTGAAATTGTTACATCAAATGGAGAGGCTGCACCAACAAAACTCATATCTAAAATTGTTACATCAAATAGAAAGGCCGCAACAACAAACAAAACTCAGATATAAAATTATTACATCAAATGGAGAGGTTGCACCAACAAAACAAAACTTAGATCTAAAAAGATAGTCCAAAACTCCGGTCGCATCATCATCAAGAGAGAACAATTTAGGTAGCCATAGAAAATAGGAGAGTGAGGAGTGAGTGAGTGTGAGTGTAATAGAATGCTAGAGGGTAGGGTATTATTCATAGTTAGGGAGAGGGGTTATGGAAATTTAAAATTATAATTAAATATTGACATTTAATTAACATAAATATTAATTAAAATGTCAATTAATATTAATATTAATTATAAAAACCCTAAACACATACAAAACCCCAATCACATAAGAAAAACCTCAATCACATAAAACAACAAGGGGATTCCTTTTAAGACAAAGTCAAAGGGGGCTCCATAATTGAAAAATATGTCCACATGAGTCTCATAATGACCTATAAACTTTATCACCACTGCATAAGGGGCTCCATCAACAATGTGGTCATGTCCATCTTCAAAGGAACTCCTAGGTCTCATGGACCATGCCAGTAGAGAGGAATGTTGGATTACTGAGAGTGGGGGTGAATCAGTAATAGAGAAATCTAATCACTTTTAACCATATAATCCAATTGTTATATCAATGCAACATTATCATACAATAACTGCAGAGTAAATAAGTAATTAACAAATGAACAATCATACACATACAAAATGCACCAGTGTTTTACGTGGAAATCCACAGTGGGAGAAAATGACATAATTCTTTTTCTTATATATCTTGAAGAATTACATTCATTGGAACCACCAACTTCCTTTGTTTTCCAGCTGCATCTGGAAGGAGGATCTAACCCCTTAGCTTCTCAAGATACAACCTAAGTGAAGCTCCAAATCCCCAATTCTCTAGCTACAACCAGAAGGAGGCTACAACCCCCTATGATCTATGAATACAATCAAAAGGTGGCTACAACCACCTATCCTTTCCCCGTCCAACTGCCCTGAAGTAGAAGTAGAATGATAGAACCACTGTCACACAATCACTGTGAGATATACTGTTGTAAACTTGTACCAATAAACCTAAACCATGCATCAACCTATACCTTAATCTATAATCAATATGTACCATAAAAACGTGCTTCAACCATGCACCAAACTGTACCAAAAAACCTATAATCAACATGTATTCATCAACCATGACTCATCAATATGTACCAACATCATCGACTATACACCTCATGTATGTGTCAACTCATCAACTACTTGTCTCAACCATGTACCCAACATGTACCTCAAACAAAATCCCTCATCAATTTCATCATCCAAATCTAATTTGTAACTCTATAATAGACTTGGTGTATATGATCACATACCTGCAAACTTTCCGTAACTTTAACAATAAGAGACTATCATTTTCATCAAACTTTTATCTAGTCTCACATGACTAGTTTTGGATTAGTCAACAACTCTAACTTGAAATAATCATAACTATGTACCTGTAATGAATAAAGATATGAAAATAGTACACAATGGTATTCAATGTGTTTTATGCAATTCCTCCAGGTTTCACTACTTGGAACCTCTCAGAAAAAGAGTTATAGCAAAAATGACATACCTTGTTGAATTCTGGTTTATTCTAGAGAGCGAACTTGTAGAGCATGCCCCGCAGGGAATATTTTTGGTATGGATATGAAAATTTTACATAGAATAATACAGACTGTATTATAACCAACACATTTTGTTTTCATTAATTTGGATCTATTATGAATAATTTATGACATTTTTACCTGAAACACTTGTTTTAGATTAGTTTCAGAACTAGCCACAAACCCTCTTTTCCATGGAGTGTAACTCCAAAAGTACAATGAAACACAAGATGAAATTAGTACCACAACTACTTGGATATGTTTTCTTATTAACATATCAATTTTACGTTTTGAATCATTCTAGAAAAAAACGTTATTTCGAAAATGGTGAGATGACTTGTAAATAGCATACCTTAGAAAGCATCATCAAAATAATTTATCCTCCCTTGAATTTCGACCTTCTTTACTTCACCTTCTCTTTGAAATTCAACTTAGATATCCTTTGGTTACCTCATTCACCAGTAGATATTCAATATTCTTAAGTGTAATATAAAATGAGAGAGCCTTGTCTCTTATTTATACTTTCATGTAGTTTCCTCAAGGGGTTACCTTTTAACCATATTAACCCATGTTCCTTTTTTTAGGGTTAACCAACTTCTAACCACTTGTCTAATTAGTAATTTATCCATTAACTTTATTATTTAAATAATTTATTTTGTATCCAATTTGACTTATATTACACTCATCACTTCACTTTACCTCAAGGGGTTACCTTCTAACCATCTTAAACCACTTTCCTTATTTTAGGGCTAACCTAGTTCTAACCACTTGTAAACTTAGTAATTTGTCCATTAAATTTATTATTTAAGTAATTTATTTTGTATTCACTTTGAATTATAGTAAACTCATCACTTCACTTTATTATTTACCTTATAAAAATCTCTTAAACCACTTTGACTACTTTGACCTTTTGGGGCTTCTAGATAACTCATGAGGGTTCTCCAACTTCACATGGCCATAACTCTCTAACCGTGAGGAGTTATGTGACGTTCCACATACCACTGGAAATGGAATGAAATGTAATATCCATATAGAATAGTATTACTTGAAAATATATCAAAACTCATACAGTTATAAATCAAACAAACTTGGGTCCATTACCCAAATCCTGGTTCTCCAACTTCACATGGCCATAACTCTCTAACCGTGAGGAGTTATGCAACATTCCACATACCACCAGAAATGTAATGACATGTACTATCCCTTTAGAATAGTATGATCTTTAGATATATTAAAAATCATACCATTATACATGAAATAACCTTGGGTCCATTACCCAAACCTTTGTGCTACCATAATTTTCTACCAAACTTTCTCCAAGGGTTGACATCAATCTAAAATATCATTCTCCAATGATTGACATAAATGACAAAAAACATCCATACCAACTATCCATCAACCTAAGCTAATTATCTGACAATATCCCCCTTTGTCATTGATGGAAACACCGACATTGATGGCAGCTGTTAAGAACCAAGATAGATCTACAAATATAATCACCACAAATGTTGAATACACAATAAATCCATAAAGCAAGATAGAAGAAACCACACTTTATTATTACCAAACCCTTGAGGTAGGGCAACACCATACAATGGATCCTATTATGGAAGGGATAATCTCCTGTTCACTTGCCTCTTCGAGGGGGCATCCTCCTATTGAGCTACTGCTCCAAATATAATAATTCTCTTCATGTCTCATTACATTGCTTGAACCCCTTTATATAGTGCTACCATCACCTAAGAACATTCTAGAGGAGGAATATTCTAGAAGTAGAACCTTCTAAGAAGTCCTCTTACATTTATTATATCT
>ML793574.1:325154-343750 GCA_009831015.1 Picea engelmannii
AACCTTCTAAGAAGTCCTCTTACATTTATTATATCTAATTACCCATTTATTATATCTAACTACCATAGTGGGTCTTATTTAATAATATAGTGGACCTAGTCCACCTTACATTGAATGACCTCCACTATTATCACTATGGGCCCATAACCCACAGGTCCTAGGATCGAAACCTGGCTCTGATACCAATTGTTAAGAACCAAGATAGATCTACAAATATAATCACCACAAATGCTGAATACACAATAAATCCATAAAGCAAGATAGAAGAAACCACACTTTATTATTACCAAACCCTTGAGGTAGGGTAACACCATACAATGGATCCTATTATGGAAGGGATCCTCTCCTGTTCACTTGCCTCTTCGAGGGAGCATCCTCCTATTGAGCTACTGCTCCAAATACAATAATTCTCTTCATGTCTCATTACATTGCTTGAACCCTTTTATATAGTGCTACCATCACCTAAGAACATTCTATAAGAGGAATCTTCTAGAAGTAGAACCTTCTAAGAAGTCCTCTTACATTTATTATATCTAACTACCATAGTGGGTCTTATTTAATAATATAGTGGACCTAGTCCACCTTACATTGAATGACCTCCACTATTATCACTATGGGCCCTCTGGCCCCCCCACTACCTCTCTATCTACCTTACAACAACATTTAGTCATGATAACATTCATGCTTATACTCCTCATGAAAGTTTCTATTTCTCCCCCTTTGACATCAATGGAAAAGGGTATCTCCCTTTGGGGATTCTCCCCCCGACTGAACTCTCCTTGGGATTGCTTCCCCTGTCTACATGCCTTTGATTTTTCTTTTTGTTTATAAGCCTTTGATGATTCTCTCTCCCTTCATATGAATAATACCTCCCCCTTTGACAAAGGGTATCACTTTGAAGACATATCTCTCATTCTTTCCTTGTGACAATCGCTCCCCTTGGAAACATGTCTCTATGCTCTCTCTCCAAGAATTTACCTTCGCATCTGTTAAATATCTCCCCCTTTCTCCTATTTATGTTTCTTCCTTGTGTACATCTAAGATATATAAGATAAGCATTAAAAAACATTCATTTTGGAGTAGAAATTACTCTTATTCTCTAGAGAAGATACTCAAGGGCTTCCCGTGGAAGTGGTTTTGTAAAGATGTATGCCACGTGTTCTTTTGTTCCCACATTTTCAACTCTAATGTTCTTCTTTGCAACCTGTTCCCATAGAAAGTGATACTTGATTGGAATGTGCCTCATCTTGGAGTGCATCAATGGGTTCTTTGAGATACTAATGACACTTGTATTATAACAATAGATTGGAATGGGCTCATCATACTCAACCTGTATATCTGTCAAAGTTTGTTTCATCCAAAGAACCTATGTACAACATATTGTTGTTGCAATATACTCTTCCTTGGCTGTAGATAAAGATACAAATGATTGTTTCTTGCTTATCCACGATACTAAACACTCACCCAAGTAGAACGCTTCTCCACTTGTGCTTCATTGATCATCAATACAACCTGCCCAACATACATCTGTGTAGGAAATAAGTGATAGATCCTTTCCTTTTGGATACCATAATCCAAACTCTTATATTCCTTTGAGATATCTGAAAATCCTCTTCACTGCTAATACATGTGATTCATTTGGTGCTTCTTGAAATCGTGACACATTTCCATCTTCCTGCATTACATCTGGTCTGGATGTTGTCACATATAGTAGGATACCAATCATTATCCTATATTTCCTCTGATTTGTAGACTTTGAATCATCATATATGATTAACTTGTAACTGGTTTGCATGGGAGTGATAACTGGTTTACAATCTTTCATTCCGAACCTCTTTAGAATTTCTCTGATATACTTGGTTTGAGAAATATAAATTTCTTGTTTGATTTGACGTAGATGAAGTCCCAAAAAGAAGGATAGTTATCAAAGTAATGACATTTCAAATTCATTTTGCATATCCTTTGAAACTTTCTGGCTTAACCTGTCATCATCACTAGAAAAAATAATATCATCAACATAAACTTCAATTAATACAATACTATCTTAACTTACCTTAATGTAAAGGTTGTTTTCTGCACTTCCTTTTATGAACCCTGCCTGTTGTAGATATTTATCCAGTCTAGAGTACCATTCTCTAGGAACATGTTTTAGACCATACAAGGCTTTCTTTAATTTACACACATAATCTGTGTTCTCTGACAACTGAAATCCTTCTAGTTGTTCAATGTAGACTTCTTCTTCAAGTTCCCCATTCAGAAAAGATGGTTTTACATCCATCTGATACACTTTAATATTTTTGGAGCATGCATAAGCTAAAAACAATCGGATTGCTTCCATTCTCTCAATTGGGGAAAATGTCTCTTCAAGGTCGTTTCCTTCAACCAATGCATGCCTTTTACATACCAATCTATCTTTGTTCCTTGTAACCTATCCATCTTCATTCAATTCATTCCTATAAACCCACTTTGTGCCGATCACATTCTTATCCTTTGGTCTTGGAACCAATTTCGGAGTGTCATTTTTATCTATTTGATCCAATTCTTCATCCATGGCCTTATTCCAAAATTCATTCTTGTTGGCCCCTTCAAAATAGGTTGGTTCAATCATAGATGTGAGTGCTAGGTGCGTTTTTTCTGGTGAACCCATTCTTCTTCTAGTCTCAACTCCTGCATCTTTGTTTTCGATAATCTGATATGAAGGATGATTCTTTTGTACTCATCTACTAGATGTCTTTGGAGTCACTTGATGAACTTTATCTTTTTCTTATATCATATACTCTTCATCTTCCTCTTCTTTTTCATCTTTTGTCTATTTTTTATAAAGTTGTTCCATTGATTCATTTTCTTCTTCCTTCAATTCTTGTATACGTGTTTCATCAATTGTTACGTTGACTCTTTCCACAACTTTGTTAAATATCAGGTTGTAACACTTGTATTCTTTTCTTGCACTTGAGTAACCAAAAAGTAATCCTTTGTCCACACGATAATCAAACTTTCCCATTCTGTCATTTTCTCTTTTGATGTAGCATTTGCTTCCAAAAGCTCTGAAGTGCCTCACATTTGTTGGTATTCCTTTCCATAGCTCGTAGGGAGTTTGTCAGTGTTTTTTTTTAGCATTACTTTGTTTTGAATGTGAATTGTTGTATGCACTGCCCATGTCCAAAAAATATCTATCAATTTGGAATCCATTAGAATTGTTTGAGCCATTTCCCATACTGTCTTGTTCTTTCTTTCAACAACTCCATTATGTTGAGGTATCCTAGCAATGAAGAATTACCTTTTTATTCCATGACTACTGCAGTAGTCCATAAATTCTTTTGAAGTGAACTCTCCTCCATTATCATATCTCAAACATTTGATTTTTGAATCCATTTCATTTTCAACCATTTCCTTGTAGATCATGAAGTTTTCAAAAGCTTCTAAATTATTCTTGAGAAAGAAAACTATTGTCGTTCTTGTATAATCATCAAATAATAACATAAATAATTTCTCTCCTTTTAAACCCTTTGTTGTAGTTGTTCCAACTAGATCATTATGCACAATTTCCAGTGGTCTCGTAGCTGAATATTCCTTTGATTTGAACGTGGTCTTTGTTTTCTTTCCTTGTTGACAATGCTTGCTTAAAGTGTTGGTTGGTTTCGTGATTTGGGGAATTTCTCTAACTAATTATCTTTTGATGACTTTGACAAGGTTATCAAAATGTATGTGACCCATTCTTCTATGCCATAGCAACTTTCATCTTCGTTTTCTAGAAAACACTTTTCATTTCCAATTTCACTTAACACATATATGTTCCTTGAAGTTCTTGCAACTGTAGAAATCAATTTTCCTGAACCTTCTTTTCTTATCTCTCACTTTTGTGAATCAAAAGTAACTTTATGAACTTGGTCACACATTTTCCTCAAACTTAGAATATTATGTTTCATATCTTCTACTAGTAGAACATTTTCTTTCTTTGTATTCTTGTTCCCAATTCTGAATGTGCCTTTTCCAATGATTTTGGATGAATCATCATTTTCGATTGAGACTGATCCATATCTTTCCTTTCTTAATGTAAGAAACCTGTTTCTATCACCTTTCATGTGTTTTGAACAACCATTGTCAACATACTAACCATGTTTCTTATTATTAGCTTGTAGAGTGAGTGTGCATTCTTCATTGTTGTATTGATTCATCTTTCTTATCCATGTCCTTTTTTGAGGTTCCTTTCTATGATTGTTGTTGTTTTGTTGTGGTTCTCTAGGACGGATTGTCATTCTACAATCTTTGGCCATGTGTCCAAAGTTGTTACACTTGTAGAATTCCACTTCAATTCTCAATGATTCAAACATGTTGTAACTTCTTCTCTATGTTTCACTAGGCCTTCTTAGATAACCCTTTTGTGTATGACTTTCAAAGTTGCTTATGTTCCTATTGTTAGCTTTGCAATTCACAAATTTATGTCCAAAATTATTACATGCATAACATAAACCAAAAAATATAATTTGATACCTGGGAGTTGAAGATATTCTAAAAGAAGG
Source organism: Picea engelmannii (assembly GCA_009831015.1). Lineage (NCBI taxonomy): Eukaryota > Viridiplantae > Streptophyta > Pinopsida > Pinales > Pinaceae > Picea > Picea engelmannii. The sequence goes on from ML793574.1 coordinate 329,675, forward strand.
TTCTCTTATGAAAACTTCTTCTTCCTGAGACCTATATGTTTCTGTTGGTCGTTGATTTTGAAATTTTAATATTCTCGATGGAGGAGTGTCCCTATAATTTTTTGTGTATACCTTCCTATCCCCTCTGATTGTTTCTGCATATCTTTTTGGATATGTTTCTTCTTCTATTTTTTTGGAGCTTGATCCCTTTTCTGTCTGATTGTATCCAAGTCTGGACTTGTCATGATTAGGCCTTTGTCTGTTGATAATGTCATTCAAAAAATTTGAACTATTATGCATATTTTTCTTTTGAAGATCCTTTCTTAATGTGAGAATCTCTTCTTCCAAATTTTCAATGATCCCGTCTCTTTATTCTAGATGTTCTTTGAGTGCTTCTTCAATTGTTTTATCTTCTTCAATTTGAACCTTCAAATTGTGATCATTTTTTCTAATTCTTGAGTGTCTTCTTTCTTGTCTAGTTCTGCTTGTCACTTCTTGTTTTTCCTCTTTTCTCTTTTGATAAATTCTATGGCATTCATTATTTCCTCTCAGTAGTCAACTTCTTCCTCTTCAATTTCTTCTTTAGCTTCTTCGTATTCTACTTCAGATTCTTCTTTATCAGAGTCTTCTACTTCCATGAATAGAACCCTTTCTATTTCACTTTCACCGACTTCATCTTCATCTGATGATGAGATGCATTCTTTGGAGCATAAGATTTTCTTGAAAACTTTCTTTGTGGTTCTTTTTCCTTTATATGTTTGTTTTCTTTTTGAGTCACCTTCATCATTTCTCTTTTTCTTATGAGGACATTTGTTAGAAAAATGACCAATACCATCACAATTAAAACAAATCAAAGGAAGCTTACCTCTATAACTACCATTGGTTCCCTTGTTCAGTAGTCTGACAAAGTTGGCCACTTCTTAATCATCTTCCGAGACGTCACTATTGCTGCTATGTTCTTTTTATTGTTGCTTTCTCTTTTTATTTTATCTTTTGGATTCTTTGAAGGATGCTTCTTTTACATCTGGATTTTCTTGCTCAGTTCTCATTTCATATGCTATGAAGATTCCATGTAGTCCGTCCATGTTCATTGAGATTAGGTCTTCTCTTTTTTCAAGTTTTGATATCTTAGGTTAAATATCATAGGAAGAGATCTTAGTACTTTCTAAACAATTACATATTCTTGAATTTATTCTCCCAGTCCTATGATTTCATTTACTGTTTCATCGACTCGTAAGAAGTAAGCTAGAATATTCTCATCTTCCTTCATCTTTAGTTGTTTGAACTAACCTCTATAAGTTTGAAACTTTGTTTCTTTGACTTTTGAATCTCCTTCATAAATATTTTGAAGTTTGTCCCAAATATCTTTAGTGGATTTACAATGTGAAACTTTGGTGAATACCATTTCACTAAAACAATTCATAAGTGCATTTGTGGCTTTGTAATTATTCTAACTGAGTTTCACTACTTTGTCATTTGTTGGCGAAACTGCTGGTACTGTGTATCCATATACAATTGATTATCAAATTTCAAATCCTTGTTCATGTATATATGTCTTCATCCTTATGCTCTAAAATGCATATATTTGTCCATCAAGTTGTGGTATTCCACTTTTATAAAAGTTGTTTCTCTCCATGATCTACCATTCAGTGGTTAAATGGATTTTTGAAGGAACTGACTTTGATACCAATTGTTGGATTACTGAGAGGGGGGGGTGAATCACTAATAGAACAATCTAATCATTTTTAACCATATAATACAAGTGTTATATCAATATAGCATTGTCATCCAATAACTGTAGAGTAAATAAGCAATGAACAAATGAACAATCATACAGATACATAGTACACCAATGTTTTACGTGGAAACCAAAAGAGGAAGAAAAACACATAACATTTCTTGTTATATTCCTTGAATAATTAGATTCATTGGAAGCACCAAATTCCTTTGTTTTCTAGCTGAAACTAGAAGGAGGCTCCAACCCCCTAGTTTCTTAGGCTACAGCCTGAGGGAAGCTCCATCTCCCCAATTTTCTAGCTATAACCAAAATGAGGCTACAACCCCCTATGTTCTCTGACTACAACCAGAAGGTCGATACAACCACCTGTCCTTGCCCCGTCCAACCGCCCTGAAGTAGAAGTAGAATGATGGAACCACTTTCACACTATCATTGTGATATATACTATTCTAAACCTGTACCAATAAACCTGAACCATGCATCAACCATGCATCAACCTATACCTCAACTTGTACCATAAACAAGTGCATCAACCATGCACCAACCTGTACCAAACAACCTGTAATCAACCTTTACCATAAACAAGTGCATCCAACCATGTGCCAAATATGTACCAATCATGTATCAACTACTCATCAACTATGACTCATAAATATGTACCAACATCATCAACTATACACCTCATGTATATGTCAACTCATCAATTACTTGTATCAACCATGTACCCAACATGTAACTCAACCAAAATCCCTCATCAATTTCATCATCATAATCTAATTTGTAACTCTATAAAATACCTGGTGTATATGATCACATACCTGCAAAACTTCCTTAAATTTAACAACAAGAGACTAACATTTTCATCAAACTTTTATTTAGTCTCACATGACTAGTTTTGGATTAGTCAACAACCCTAACTTGAAATAATCATAACTATCTACCTTTAATGAATAAAGATCTGAAAAATAGTACACAATATGTTCTTCAATGTGTTTTATGCAATTCCTCCAGGTGTCACTACTTGGAACCTCTCAGAAAAGGAGTTATAGCAAAAATAATATACCTAGTTGAATTCTATCTTATTCTAGAGAGTGAACTTGTAGAGCTTGCCCCAAAGGGAATATTTGTTGTATGGATATGAAACTTTTATACATAATACTACAGACTGTACTCTAACCAAAAAATTTGTTCTTACTTAATTTGGATCTGTTATGAAGAAGTTATGACATTTTTATCTGAAACACCTGTTTTAGACTAGTTTTAGGACTAGCCACAAACCCTATTTTCCACGAAGTGTAACTTGAAAAAGACAGTGACCCACAAGCTGAAATTCGTACCACAACTACTTGGATATGTTTTTTCAATGGAATATAAATTTCACAGTCTGAATCATTCTATAAAACATTTATTTCTAAAATGGTGAGATGACCTGCAAATAACATACCTTAGAAAGCATCATCAAAATAATTTATCCTCCCTTTAATTTTGGCCTTCTTTACTTCACCTTCTCTCTGAAATCTGGCTTAGATATCCTTTGGTTACCTCAGTTATCTATAGATATTCAATATGATCAAGTGTAATATAAAATGAGAGAGCCTTGCCTGTTATTTATACTTTCATGTAGCTTCCTCAAGGGGTTACCTTTTAACCATCTTAACCCACTTTCCTTACTTTAGGGTTAACCAACTTCTAACCACTTGTCTAATTAGTAATTAATCCATCAACTTTATTATTTAAATAATTTATTTTGTATCCACTTTGACTTATAGTACACTCATCACTTCACTTTACTTCAAGGGGTTACCTTCAAACCATCTTAAACCACTTTCCTTATTTTAGGGCTAACCCACTTCTAACCACTTGTCAACTTAGTAATTTCTCCATTAACTTTATTATTTAAATAATTTATTTTGTATTCACTTTGAATTATAGTACACTCATCACTTCAATTTATTATTTACCTTCTAAAAATATCTTAAACCACTTTGACTACTTTGACCTTTTGGGGCTTCTAGATGAGTCATGAGGGTTCTCCAACTTCACATGGTCATAGCTCTCTAATCGTGAGTTATGTAAAGTTACACATATCACTGTAAATGGAATGAAATGTACCATCCATATAGAATAGTATTATCTGAAAATATATCAAAAATCATACCATTATCCATAAAAAAAACTTGGGTCCATTACCCAAACCTGGGTTCTCCAACTTCACATGGCCATAACTCTCTAACTGGGAGGAGTTATGCAACGTTTCACATGCCACCAGAAATGAAATGGAATGTACTATCCATATAGAATACTACTATCTTCAAATATATTAAAACGCATACCATTATACATGAAACAACCTTGGGTCCATTACCCAAACCTTTGTGCTACCCGAATTCGCTACCACACTTTCGCCAAGGGTTGACATCAATTCGCTACCACACTTTCGCCAAGGGTTGACATCAATCTACCATATCACTCTCAAATGGTTTAAATAAATGAAAACCAACAATACATACCAACTATACATAAAAATAAGACAATTTTCTAACAAGGAAGAGGATCAAACATCAAGACATCTTGGTATTACACTAAGATCTACCTGGACAAAGACCGGGTTTCCCCAGAACACATCTGGGAGCCCTAGAACACATATAAGGTATTATCCAGCAAGGTACAATACCAAGGATCAACCCATGTATTAGGAAAGGTTTCCCTGGAATACATCTAGGGGCCCTAGAACACATCTAGGGACTTATATCAACCACCAAGGAACACATCCAAGGATCAATCCAAAACCTAAGAAAGGATTCCCTGGACCACATCCAGGGGACCTAGACACATATAGGGACTTATATAAAACACCAAGGAACATATCCAAGGATAAATATAAGCACTGAGCAAGGATGATCCATTAGGAACCTACCATTTGGATGACATTTTCTTCCGAGAAGGAAGTGAGAAGATGCTTAATGTTCCCAATGATGCATCTAATCAACTTTGGATTTCTCCCAAAGATAGTTTGCTAAATTCTAGTTCACATTTCTCATTATCTAATTCGATATATACTGATACCTTTTTATACTAGAAGGATGTTAAGGACAATTTTTTTTAGTTTAAGATTGTTTTGGTGGATGCTCTAATTTTTGCAACCATGTCATAACCCAAAAACTCACTCCTTTTGACCTAAGTTGTCCTCTAGTTTATGATGGTTATATTGAGTCTTGCACTAATGAGAGGATATTTTATAGCCATGTTATTCTAATTGATATAGATATCCATACTAATTAGCTTCCTTCTTGTACCAAAGGAGAAAAATTGTATTGTTGCGTAAAGGAGGACCGTTTGGAGGCAGAGAGATAGTTAGATTGCAATGAACTGTTTGGAGGCCCATACATCATGATATTATAGTAAACTCAAGTTAAAATGATCGTTTGAGGTGGAAATATGTGATATTGGAGTGCACCCTTTGGAGTGTCAGATTAGATCAGATTATGATTAAGGTTATATTCTATATTTTCTGGGAAGGGGTGGATATCAGAAAATGTGTTGCAAAGAGAACATCATTTGCATTCATTTTTCCTTTGACTGAACTGTTCAGGTATAAACTCAAATAAAAATAGTTTTAATCAATTTTGGAGAGCCGAGGATTATGATGCCCAAAATGAACAAAATTGATCTTTACCGGGTGGCGTGTATCATGTTCAAGTACATTCAAAATTCCTCCATTCTAATGTGACTTCCCACACATGGGAATTTGGAGATATTTCGAAGTTGCTTGATAATGTAGTTGAATATTTTGAAAATGGTGCAACTTTTTTCATTGTGGACAAAATTCAAAACGCTAGGGACAATAGTCCAACTCTTCTTTTCCAAGATAATGGAGGTGGAATGGATCTCGATTGCATGTGGAAATGTATGAGCTTCGGTTACTAAGTGAAAACTAATAGAACAACTATAGGATGATATGGAAGTGGATTCAATACAAGTAGGATGTCGATTTTCTATAACGATCCCAAGCCATTATGCCATGATCATCACGGTTTTGGGTGTCTTTAAAATCTTTTTCTAGTTTTGGTATTTCATCAAACACTTTGCTTACAATTACGTTTAGGGTTTTACTGATGTGTTTATATGTGTGTTGAAGAAAATAACAATAAGATACAATGATGGAACATACCTCAACCATATGAAATATGATAGACAAGCCAAAACATCCCAAATATGATTTTATTCGTGAAATAGAGGAACTTGCTACAATGAAGATGCCGATCTGGAATGCTCAACACATGGCTCTAGGATAGAAGTATGAGCTGCTACAAAAATATCCCAACAATAAAAAATAAGCCTCCAAAGGATGGATAAGAGATGAATACCAATGCCAAGGTAGATCTGGCCATATGAAGTGCAAAAACCCTAACTAGATGATGCCACGTCTTGCTGGAACGCTGAAGCTCCTCAACAATAAGGCCTTGATGCCAAATGTGTCCAATCACCCCAAGAAAGATGCCAAACAGTAGATCGAGTGATGGAAAGAGCAACCCAGGTGCCCAAATATACAAGATCCCTCTCAAACTCTATGGATCTGAATCTCCTTCAATGTGTGGTGTGGCCTCCTGGATGGCTGAAACCCTAATAATTCAACCTCTCTCCTAGAGACCTCCAATAGCTCCACAAATAAGCTAGAATGATAGATCGAGATGCTGCAATCGAAACCCAAGTGCTCAAATCATTAAACGACTTGCTAGACTCTTGGATCTATTTGTCGTCCAAGCAATGGTGCACCCTCCTCTTGGGAAATCATCCCAATCTCAATACAAATAAACCCTCCACTGAAATGCCTCCAAAAACAACCAAGAATGATGCGAAGACACCTAAAAGGAAAACCCAATACCTGGAATTCCCAAAATCTCTTCTCCTCAGCTAGAATGAATCCTCCCTCAATGGATGGTGCACTCCTCTTGCTGGAAACCCTCAACTGGTGTGCCCTCTCTCTATATGCACATGTAACTGATGTAGAATCCTCTTGCAACTAAGTAGATATGGAACTAGAATGGTGTGGGAGTGTATTGCATCTTTGAGACCAATCTTGGGACAATCTAGGTGGAATATTTCACCACTGAATCATCCTCTAGGGTTTGTTAAGTCAAAACCCTCAAAACCCCCAATGTTGGGCTCACTAGCTAAAAGCCAGATATCAAAATATGATCAGACATGAATGAATGAGTAGAGGCCCTTGCCTTTCCTTTATACTTTTTGGCTCACCTTGTCCCTCCAAAGTGACTTTCATTTTATTAATATTTAATTAATTAATTAAACCACTTTAATTAATTAATTAACCTTTTTACCTCTGAAAATCTCCTTATCTCTCCTTGTGGCTTCCCTCGCAACTGAAAGTCACTTCTCACCATCCCATCCTATAGTGTTTCTTCTCTCAATTCCAATGAGCTATTACACTGAGAGGTTCCTCCAAGTAATGTGTCCAAAATGACCTCTTTAGTGAATTTAATTAAGCTATAGCTCAAAATAGTCAAAATCATGGAAATCGTCGGAATGCAACGGAACCAAAGCCAACTTGGTCGGAATGGCTGATAATGATGGAATATGATGAGAAATTGAAGATGGAGCCCACAATGCCTCTCAATAACCCATGTACTCACTCTAACGTCCATCTGGCTACTCATGGTCATCATATACCTCTGCACTATGATGATGTCCCAAAGTGGGGACATTACAGTCCTCCCTACTAGAAAATTGCTTGTACTCAAGCAATAACCAAATCCCCTCAAATAAAATACCAGGATCTGATGTCCACCTATGGGGTACACAGTAGAAACCATCTAAGGATGAACACTCATACACTCTTCCCCCTGGGTCCCATATCAAGTCATGAACTGCTAGTGCCTGGGAAGTATAACTCTGAAATATACCAACTCCAAGAGTCTCCTGCATATGACACACGCCCTCATCTCGAAATGAATCCATCCTCCAAGTCTCTACCAAGATCCATATGGCCTCCATCAACTACACATGTTGATGCCAGAATGAGGTGTTGCAAGACCTCTGTGAGACACCCGCAAGCGATGTGCTCCTCTCAACAATGAAACTCAATGGAAAGTTAGAATAAATTTCCCCTGCAATGGTCCACTCTACTTTGTCAGTTAGTGAAATGCTCAGTCCTAGAATCCATGGGTCCCATGCTAACCTCTGTCGAAGATCACCATGCTGGCCCTACACTACTCTGACTATGACTGTCTTCCCCTTGCATACATATTGGATCCTCCTTTCCTGGATCCTCATGCTAAAATACCTATGACCATTTGACCTGTTGTCCAAAAACTGTACCTATAAAAATGTCCCTGTAGAGGTAGTACCTATCCACCCACCTCTATGTCTTATCATGATGATAAAGAGTGAAAAGTTGCCTTGCTCTATCAGAAAAAAACCTACAGGCCCTCTCCAAATCAACCTCTGGTAGAGTATGTGGCTCTTTGGCGCAACCTGGGTCATCATGTAGTGAAACATACTGCAAACCAAGTGAACTCCCAGATCCCATGGAAAACCTAGAAGTTTATCACTTCCAATCTCTGCTAGCTTCTCCTGTGCCAGACTGATCACTGTCGGAATCCCTCTATGCTCATCTACTATCACCTGGCCTATGGTGCTCACCATAACACACCAAATCTCAGTTGGATTCTCATGATGATCCACCTATGACCTGCTGTATGTCATAAAAGTACTCTTGTCATGTGGTCTCAGATTAATCACTATGCATGCCCTCTGCCACTGTCTATCTTTCCTCATGCTATTGTCAATGATAAATGTTTCATGAAAAAGGTAACAGAGATATCTGTAGCTGACTGTAGGGTTGAAAAATACCACCTGCCTTAGTCAATCCCAAGGACTCGACCAAGAGCACATCTGCATGTACCCTTGATAACTGCTCGCCTGTAGCCATCACTAAACTCCAATCATCAGGAACAGTCAGAAGTAACTCCTCCAACTACTGGTAAACCAATATCCATCTCCCATTACCCATGCAACTGCTAAAATGGTGAAGGTGAGATATCATAACCATATGTTGTTATGAAGGATTGGCATCTACATGCTCCCCTAAGTGTGTCTCCTCCCTGCAAGGTAGTACACCCCTATGAATCCCAACATACATCTCGAAAGGTACCTGTGAGCTATCACTCATCACTGTATGCTCTGGCATACTCATGTCGTCTCCCATAGACTCATGTTGCATCATAGATCCTGGGCATACTACTAAATCATCCTCTACATGGAGGTCAACCACTCTTAGAACAAAAGTGGAAGTGCCCTCCATCAATGGGTGCTCCTCTGCTAGATCACAAACATCCTCTATCAACGTGACTGACTGATACATATGAGTGTCCACTAAGACAGATGAAGTGTATCTTTGATGAATCTCCTCAAGAGACTCATCTGATCTAGACCCTGATTCTTGAAGGTCTGTCTGTGTGCCTCTCAAGAATCCTTGAGTTCTCTCCAACTCATGATTCAATCAGTCCATCTCCAACTCCTGCTCCCTTAGAGCCTCATGATACATCTCACCAATCCTCAATAGGTAGTCCCTATCAGTCAACAACTACTGGTAATCGGTCCTCATCATGGATACTCTCTCCCTGAGAGTATGAAAGTCATCCATGTCAAATCCCTCATCTGCACTACCATGTGCCACTAATGCTCTCCAACAATAATATTCCATCAATGCATGCATGTCATCACTATGCACTGTGGCTCCCATGATCATATCCTCACTGAATCTCAGTTGTGCTACTAAGTGGTGTGACTCCTGGTCATGGTCATGTTGAGGTGCCACCTCATATCCCTCACTGCCACTGTCAGTCCTGCTAATGTCAACTCTAGAGTCCCCAAAGACACTCTCTGCATAAGATAACGTGTTGAACTACCCACTATCTATTGTGTTGTTGGGTACTCCTGTATGCCACTGCACCCCATCACTAGATGTTATATCCCTATGAATCACATTGTATCCTATATGAGAAGTTGTATCCTCCTGTGCACTCAACCTGATGCTATCATCTACCCCTGGATCCCATAGATATGTATCTAGACACATGCTATGGTCATCTTGACTACTAAAGAGTGCATCCTCATCAATGCAGGCTGATCCTGGAAGTAAGTGCTCCATCAACCTGTCAGCCTCTGCAATCTTCTCAACCAATGGAGTCTCCAATAGCTATGACTCAATCTCCCCAGGTTGATCTATATGTGTAAGGTCCCCTGTCTATACTCCTTGTATCTCCTCTTGGATTGGTGGATCTACATGTCTGTGGTATGAATCCCTCACAAGGCTCATCAACCCTATCTAACATGCCATTGACCTCCTCATGTTATGTGGATATCAGGGGTGTCTAGAAGGATGACATATGTGTCATGGCCATCATAGGAAGCTCATCATCTCTAGGTTCTAAAATGTGTGAATCCTCACTAGTTTCACCACTCTTTTGAGGTGTAAGGTCATCAATGGTATGTGATATGTCTGTTGATACACTGGTGCTATCGTCCTGTCCATCCAGCTGCTTGTCCACTACACAAGGGTCATCATCCTCCTCAAGCGTGCTAGTATCATCATCCTCTGTATGAGAGTCACTATCACTAGCCTCTGTGAAAGAGTCACTATCATCATCATACTGTCTAAAATCATCATTTATCTCTCCATCCTCACACATCTCATCATCACTATCATAGTGTGCCTCAATAGTGTGCTTCTGAACCTTACCCCTGCACCTATGATCTGGTTCCCATGACCCCTTGCAATAGTGGCAAGGTTGTGTGCTCCTAATGGGCGTGGGGTCTCTTTGTTATTCGCACCATCTAGCTTCTTATTTTCTCCTTTTATCTGCTATGATGATCCCATATAAAATATCCTCTTCGCTCCAATGGGGATTTCTATAGGTTGCATACTGTGGGAAGGTTATCATAGCCCTAGTTTCCTCGCTAAGCCCATGATAAATGATCTCCAAACATGATATCTCAAGGCACATCCTATCCATCTCTCCTTATGGATATGTATGTATGTTATAATTCCCACTGGTTGGCAGAAATCTAAGATCTGATACCACTATAACGATCCCAAGCCATTATGCCAGGATCATCATGGTTTTGGGTGTCTTTAAAATATTTTTCTAGTTGTGGTATTTCGTCAAATACTTTCCTTACAATTACGTTTAGGGTTTTAATAATGTGTTTATATTTGTGTTTCAGAAAATAACAATAAGATACAATGATGGAACATACCTCAACCATATGCAATATGATAAACAAGCCAAAACATCCCAAATATGATTTTATTCATGAAATAGAGTAACCTGCTACAATGAAGATGTCGATCTGGAATGCTCAATAGATGGCTCCAAGATAGAAGTATAAGCTACTACAAAAGCTCCTGAAAATACAAAATAATCCTCCCAAGGATGGATAAGAGATGAAGACCAATTCCAAGGTAGATCTGGCTGTATGAAGTGCAAAAACCCTAATTGGATGATACCACATCCTGCTGGAACACTGAAGCTCCTCAACAATTCGGCCCGACTTCCAAATGTGTCCAATCACCCCAATAAAGATACCAAACAATAGATTGGGTGATGGCAAGAACAAACCAAGTGCCCGAATCTCCAACATCCCTCTCAAACCCAATGGATCTGAATCTCCTTCAATGTGTGGTTCACCCTCCTGGATGGTTGAAACCCTAATAATTCAGCCTCTCTCCTAGAGACCTCCAATAGTTCCACAAATTGGCTAGAATGATAGATCGGGATGCTGCAATGCAAACCCAAGTTCTCAAATCATCAAAGGACCTACTAGAACCTTGGATCTAGCTTCCCTCCAAGAAATGGTGCGCCCTCCTCTTGGGAAATTGTCCCAATATCAATACAAATAAACCCTTCACTGAAATGCCTCTGGAAACAATCAAGAATGATTCTAATACACCTACAAGGAAAACCTAATACCCGGAATTCCCAAAATATCTTCTCCTCTTCTAGAATGAATCCTCCCTTAATGGATGGTGCGCCCCTCTTGTTGGAAACCCTCAACTGGTGCGCCCTCTCTCTATCTGCACATGTAATTGATGTAGAATCCTCCTGCAACTAAGTAGATCTGGAAATAGAATGGTATGGGAGTGTATTGCATATCTGAGACCAATCTTGGGACAAGCTAGGTGGAATCTTTCAACACTGAATCGTACTCTAGGGTTTGTTAAGTCAAAACCCTCAAAACCCCCAATGTTGGGCTCACTAGCTAAAAGCCAGATATCGAAATATGATCATACATGAATGAAGGAGTAGAGGCCCTTGCGTTTCATTTATACTTTTTGTCTCACCTTGTCCCTCCAAAGTGACTTTCATTTTATTAACATTTAATTAATTAATTAAATCAGTTTAATTAATTAATTAACCTTTTTACCTCTGAAAAACTCCTTATCTTTCCTTGTGGCTTTCCTAGCCACTGAAAGTCACTTCTCACCATCCCATCCTATGGTGTTTCTTCTCCCGATTCCAATGAGCTATTACACTGAGAGGTTCCTCCAAGTAATGTGCCCAAAATGACCTCTTTAGTGAATTCAATTAACTTATAGCTCAAAATAGTCAAAATCATGGAAATCGTTAGAATGCAATGGAACCAAAGCCAACCTCTGTGGAATGGCTCATAATGATGGAATATGATGAGCAATGCAAGATGGACCCCACAATGCCTCTCAATAACCCCTGTACTCGCTCTAACATCCATCTGGCTACTATGGTCATCATAAACCTCTGCACTATGATGATGTCCCAAAGTGGGGACATTACATTTTCTCATGTAAGCCCTGCTACACAAAGTATTGGTATCCTTCCTTACAAAATTTTTAGGAGAAATGTTCACAACTCTTAAGGAATTTAGTTCTTTATGAGCATACGATTGTATATTCCCATCAATAGAGTCCAAAAGAACTCTAGAAAAGAATTAGAAACAAAAATTACATGAGGAGAAGATAGGATGTCCTCAAATTGAGATCTCTCTTCTCCATTGTGGCCTCTGTGGTTTTGAATAAACATTTCCATTAAGACAAAGGTGAGGAAAATTTTAATTACCCCACAATCCCAACAGTGTACATGGGTGGTTGGGTATGTTACAATTGGTATCAGAGCCAATATTACAACACTAGGGGTTGTATGGGCTCAAGGGAAATGAATGACAATGATTTTGGCATTTATCAGTTGAAAAAGAATAATAAAAAAAGATGATCAAATCCTTTCTGCCTCTCATTATGTCTAGGCCTCCAAATGGTTCATTGAAATCTCACTATCTCTTTGCCTCCAAATGGTCCTTTCAATTTGGGTGCACTACAATCTCATAATCTCTAAGCCTCTAAACAGTCATAATGTTGATTGAAGTATGTTCCATTCCTCCAAATATCTTGTCACAAGACCCAGAGCATGACGTATACCATGACCTAGACCACCACATAGAGATAGATATATATTTAGACAATGACCAAGAGCTTGATGTAGACCATGAAATAGACAACCCTAGCTCCATCTAATATTGGGCATAAATTATACTCAATACTTAACCCTATATTAACTCGATCCATGAGGACGATGGAATATATTAATTTTTATTTCTATGAAAAGATAATAGAGGAAGGATTGATCTAAATTGTTTCTCTCAAACAAAGATACTTCATGTTGAAAAATGACTAGCAAATTATAATTAAATTTAAAAATTGGTACCTCTTCAAAATATGTGATTTGGAATTGGATCCAGAACTTTGTACCATGATTTCACCAAAATTTGTACCATGATTTCACTACATCCACACATACAAATGGTCATATGTCAATTTCATTGAATCCATCGTTGTCTTGTGACTATTTCTCCATCTCCCATTCACTCTCTCCATCATTGAGAGTGAATAGGTGACAAATAAATAGTGATTTGACAATGATGGTTGAGTGAAAGGGACATACGACCTTTTGGAGGCATGGATGTAGTGAAATCATGGTAAAACTTTGAGAGGGTAGGAATTACTTATGATTATTATGATATTTTATTTTGATTAGGTGACGTAGATGTGTAATAAGGGGAGAGGGTGAGAAGGGAAGGGAGGGAGAGATCCAACAACCACTGTAATTTTAATTTTTAATGGGACCAATGACATGCACCTCATTTTTTCATATTTATTTTTTCCATTTCCATTGTTGTGTCAGCTAGCCCCCCTCTATTTGGGGTTTGGGGACTAGAGGGGGAGAGAGAGAGAGGGAGAGGGACGATGTAAAGAGATATAGGGAGGTAGAGAAAGGTAAAGAGAGAGAGGAAAAGAGGGATAAAGAGAG
>ML793574.1:343959-364257 GCA_009831015.1 Picea engelmannii
GAGAGAGGGAGTGGGAGAGAAGGGGAGAGAGAAAACAAGAGTGATATAAGGGGGGAGAGAAGGACAGAAAGGGAGAGAGGCTATAATGTCTGAGAGTGTGAGAGGGACATAGAGGAATATAGAGAGATGGGATAGAGAGAGATAGTGTAAAAGTGTGAGAGGGAGAGAGAGGGAGAGAGAGTGGGGGGGTAAAGAGAGATAGATATAGTGAATAAGGGGGGAGAAAGAAGAAAGTATGAGTGAAGAGAATAATATGTCCATGTCCATGTGCCTCAATGTTATACCATGTAACCTATAAATTGAGCATGAGAGGATGTGTAATTAGGACAAAATTTGGATGGAAATACATCTAATTTGATGGAAATAAATGATGACAAATATCTATTGGGGCTTGATAACATTCTATGTGAATTATATAAGATTGTGGGTACCTAATAAGCATTAAGTTAAATTTTAGCCATGACTTTTGCTAAGTCAAAATCAAAATAATGGTGATTTAGCACACATGTAATGAACTTTGTGACCTTGGAATAGGAGGGAAATGAATTCAAAAATGATTTAATTACTAAATTATCAATTCATTTGCATGCCCAATGTCTCGACAAAAAACAACCTCTATGATCTTTTTAATAATGAATGCACCACATCCTAAGGATTCATATAGATTTTTCAAATAATACCTTATCTCATGTAAATACATTATTGAGCAATGTATAGCTAATAAATTACATTCTATCAAACATGGAAACCTTCCCCGTCTACAAATAATAACACCATGGCTATTGTTAATCAATGGAAAATGGTGGCACTGCTCAAACTCAACATTGAATTAATGACATGTTCTTGGCTTGTTTGTTTGCTTAGGATTTGTTCTTGATTTGTTTGAATGGTTGAAGTGTAATTTTGAGGAAATTTTTAGGGAATAATTGCAATAGTTCTAAGTCCAAGGAACTAAAGGATCGAGATAGAGCGATGGAACCAAGATTTAGTTCGGTCGTGGATTGTAGGAAAAAATTGAGGAATCCCATAAATCACTAAGGGGAGTCATGTTAGGGTACCCCTAGTTTTCATTGTGAAATTGCATATGAAAAATGAAAGGTAAAACTCAAGCAGGAGACATAAAGGAAGGCAAAGTCATAGAGGGATTTTCTAAAAAACCTTCTAAGTTGTAAGAGGCTAAAAACCCTTCTAAAAACCTTTCTAAGAGGCCAAAAAGGCATGAAAATGATAGAAAGAAACTAACATTTTTGGTAGCATGTTCGGAGCTAAAATGTATCCACTCCATGACGCAGTCACTGTCAGATAATGGCTAGATAAGTCATCCTTTGTCGTTGTGGGGAGTTGTCGAGTTTTCTCCTTCTTTGGACATTATTGTCATGTGGTTTTACCTGTCTCTCGACCTCTTCTATCAAATGACTTTGTTGTAATACCTTTCCTCTATGGATTGAGTATGTGTGGGGTTCATTTTCATTGAGTTTTGACAATCAAATCTGAGATGAAAAATCAGTATATGGGGTTTGGACAGTCAAATATGAGATGACATGTGTCCACATAAAACGTCACAATAGAGATCATATATATGGCATCGAAAAAGTGATGTCACATGAAACAATGTTTGA
This sequence comes from Picea engelmannii, assembly GCA_009831015.1. NCBI lineage: Eukaryota > Viridiplantae > Streptophyta > Pinopsida > Pinales > Pinaceae > Picea > Picea engelmannii. The sequence goes on from ML793574.1 coordinate 345,579, forward strand.
GGGGGTCTATTGTTTTTTGTTATCCCAACAATATAAAGTGGCAATTGCATCAAACGTGCTGTCAAAATTTGACCCGAATGTACTAGTATTAGCATGGGGATGGTAAATAAACCATCACTTTCTTATGGATATTGTGAACCATACATTCATGTTAGAATTTATCCATTAGTTAACCATAAACCTAGATTGACAGATCCATAATATATAGAGGACATTATCAAAATATTATACATACCTAAATGGTGATTTTTCAATTTAGCAATCGAACATAAAAATTCATAAAACATTAAACATAACTAGAATTGATGGTTATATAAACTATGTGGAAAGGAGAAATCACACCTGATATGATGAAATTGTCAACAATACAGTTTGAATGGTTTACCCCACATGTTTCTCTTTAGTTATATGTCCCTTTGTTATTCTTGATCTTCCCTCGGTCGATGAAGAAAGATCTTAAATTACCTACCAAAATCATTCAACCTCCATAAATATCTAAAAACACGATACAAGTCGTATTTGTAACACATTATTTACTCTAAGATTCATTCTTACAAGAGTGTTAGAACATATATGAATGAGCTCCTCTCGGTTTCGAGAATAATTTATTGGAGCCACGTGTCTAATATTTGATCAAACTGCCTCCCTTGATTTGAAGTAGCAGCAATGAAGTCAACATTGACTTTGTTGTTGCTCTGTTGGATTGAGGGAGGTTTGCTCCAAGATTAAAAATCTCCAATAAATTATTATCTACTGAACAGGGCCAACCACATGAAAGAGAAATATCCTATGTCCCCTACCCCCGCTCACATCACTCTCAATTCCCCAATACCCAACATATAAATCTATTGAAATATTTACAGCAAAAACAAACATATATACATACCAATATTCACAATTGTTTAAAATGAAATAAAATGTTTCCTTGATCCATTTGGAGTGAGAAGAATATGGTGAAAATATATGTTATATTAAATAGTTATTAAAATATTCATGTACATCATCATTTAGTACTTTTAGCCGACCTCTTCTTCTTAGCTCTAAAGTTCCTAATCATTTTATCAATATCTACGTCTTCATTCTCTGGGTGCTCTTAAAAATCTCATTGTGATTGCATCCTCTCACACAGAGAATGCCTAATTGTAGGGTACTCACAGTGTAATGGAGTATGTTTTGATGAAGCATCACCTACAAAAGAAAAAAATACAAAATTTAAATGGCTAGTTTTTAAATATCATTGAACTAGTTCAGTAATATTAAAAAAAACACTTGCAATGTCATTATTTACCTAGTGCACTGGTCGACACCGTTCAAGTGTTTTCCCCCATGTGATCCTCTTCAATTGTATGAGCCTCAAGTACAACATTCTCTTCCATTGAGACCACAAACTTTATAAGGACAATCATAAATGTATAAGTAAAAAAAATAGAAGCACAAAATGTAGAACTACAAAATTATTAACTATATGATTAAAATACAACCATATTATCGTCATGTGTCAGCTGGATCATAACACCATCATGGGGCTGCACTCACGTGGAAAATTGGGACTACATGGGAGAACCATTTTCTAGTTGCAAACTTCTATCAACACACTGCTTTCCAATTCTAGTGCGCTCATTGATAATGTTTCTCCCCTGATTAAAAAAAAGTTGTAAATATTAATAAGATCCAACATGACTGTATTATATTAATAATAAAGGTTAATGTAGATTGAATTTTATTTACCTTATCCTTGAAAGTGGTTCTTGGTATCTTTGCCAATCTTTTTTGGTGTTCAACTACAACTTTATGGTAGTACTTGTAACCAAGATGGACATCTTCCTCCATGGTTTCAGTACCAAAATCACCACCTTGCATTGCATAAGAGTATTTATTTTTAACGTTATGCGATGCAATTACCTAAAATTTTCAAGTAGATACAAATAATATACTTAGGTACTTACAATTCATGGCTGCAACTTCAAGTAGCCGCTCTAGCCTAGCATGTGCTAGACACATTTGGTAATCCTTGATTTTTTTTCCTTTGATGTGTCAATCAACCTATCATCAAAAGTTTCAAGTATGTTAATATATTCCACAATTTTACATACATCTAAAAAAAATTGAAGGTATTGAATTGAAATTATAATTTACGTTCCAGGACCAAAGTGTGTTTTTCCTTCATCTGTCAATTTCTTCTCTTTTGCATCCTCAATGAGATCCTTCCACTCCCTCTCTGGAATCATCAGAGGATGCTCGTAACTATCATTTTGTTTCAAGTTCTTCCTATATGTTTCTCACATATATTTTAAATATTGGACAACTACAATGGTGGCCAAGGTCTTATTAAATGTGTCTACACCAAAAATGATTTCGAGATAATCCATCAATTCTTTTTTGAGGTTGGAATTATAGGAATTCCATCTTTCCCATATGGTGGGCCCAAAAATCAGCAACACCTTATTCTCCAGTGACCTATAAAAAATGTTATTATTGATACTGAGAGGGGAGTGAATCAGTATCAAGTGAAATTTAAAACCCTTTTCAACTTATAATTAAACCATTCAATTATATCCAATGGGAAATGAACAATAGTATAATACTTACACCAATACACCACAATACACCATGCACAATATATTTGAAATAATCAATAGTTATTGTTCAATGGAAGTAATGACTTCCAAAGGTAGCTACAACTTCCAAATATAAAGGGAGGGATAAACATCCAAGAGTAATATAAAATCCTCCAATATCAAGAGAGGGTTGGCCTCTCCATACTTTCCCCTTCCTTCCATTCAACAATATATGAGAGATAATAAAACTTTACATTAAATCATCACCATCAACCAACCATCACATAGAACCTGGTAATGCTTCCTGAGACTTCTTCAACTTCTGCAATTCTTCAATTCTTGGAATACTTTGATCCTATAGATAATATTACTCAATGTATTCTTTGAAACTCTTCCAAGTTTCACTCCTTGAATCCTCCCCAAAAAGAAGTTATAGAGAGAATGGTAGACCTTTTTCAATTTTGATTTATTCAAGAGAGCGAGCTTGTGCAGAATGCCCTGCACACAATATTTAACATCAGATTATGAAACTCACACACAATAAACTACATCTCGTACTATTTCCAATGAAATTGGTATCACTTCATTTGGATTATCTATGAATAATTAATGACTGTTTTACCTAGAACACTTGTTTATGATTAGCTTCAGGACTAGTCAAAAACCCTATATTCCATAGAATGCATCTACAAAATTATAGTGAATAAGAGCTGAATTTTTTACCACAGGTACCTAGATATGTCTTCTCAATACCATATCAATTTCACCATCTGAATTGTTCTATAAAAATTTTTATAGCGAAAATGGTAAGATGACTTGTAAATAACATACCTTAGAACACATCACCAAAATACTTCATCATCCCTTGAAATCTGACCTTCTTTACTTCAGATTTCCTATGAAATTTGACTTGTTTGTTAAATGAATGTATAATGCTATGTATTTATACCCTTTATGTCACTTCATTTTAACATTAGGGTTGACTTGACACTTTCTTATTCAATTCACTTTGTCATATTCAAAAATTCATTTCTCCTCAACCATGAGGATCCATGTGACATACCACCTAGCATTGGAAACAACATGATGTATACTATCCATCCATGGGTTTTGTATCTTCATGTGAATTTTTCTTCATGTCCAAATACCTTCATCAATCTTGCGGTCCAAAACCAATGACTAGGGATGACATCAGTGACAACAACCAATCTTCGAACAATCTCCCCTTTTGTCATTGATGGAAACACTCATGCTCCCCCTATCATCATGATCCCAATTTCTCTCCCCCCTTTGACATAAATGGAAAAGGGTAGGGATTCTCCCCTTAAGTTTAATAGAAAAAGGTAACTCTCTTCTTTGGGGCTTCTCCCTCTGAACATGTGGCACTCAATAATACTTCATCCTTAATTTTGGTCTTTGGGAATTTGTATTCCTTGGAATCCTTTTTTGTGGCTTTTGTGTTCTCTCTCTTCTTCATGTCTAGGATGTATATGTTTTTTGGGCTTCTTGTTGTAGTTGCAACCAATCTTCCTGAGTTATTTTCTCTGATTTTACATTTTCGGGAGTCAAACGTAAGAGTGTATCCTTGATCACATATTTTGCTGGCACTGAGGAGATTATGCTTCATATCTTCAACCAATAGGACTTTGCCTACTTTTACATTTTCACTTCCAAGATTTATAGTTTCGTTTCCAAGTATTTTTGTAGATGAGTCATCTCCAAATGCAACATTTTCACCATTTTTCTTCAAGATGACAAATTTTCTTTGATCTCTGGTCATATGAGATGAGCACCCATTGTCTATTAACCATTCATCTTCTTCTTTGCATTCTTTAGCAACCAATTCTATTCAACCATTTTCATTGTGTGGAATTTCTTTCCTTTTCCATGTTGTATTTTGTATATAGACATTTGACATACGATTATCTTCCTTCATATCTCTGCAATCTCATGCTTTGTGACCAAGATTATCGCACTTGTAACATACAATATTTTGATCCATTAAGGGGTCAAATGGATTATAATTTATGTTGACAGGTCTACGAACATTTCCATAACTACTATTTTCACCATTCATGTAGCTTTCGTAGTTATTCCTTTCATTGATTCTACAATTGATTGCTTTGTGTCCAAAATTTCCACAAGTATAACAATGTCCAAGAAAGAAATTTTGATACCTGGGAGTAAGTGATGTTCTTTGTGGTCTGGTCCATCTAGGTTCATGATCTATTCTTCTATAGTTTCCTTCATAATGATTTCTTTCATACATGATGGGAGAGGATCTTCTTGATGTCTCATTCCTTCTGGAATATAGTATTCTATCTTGTTTTTCAACTTGTTTTGGAGTGCTGGTTTCATAATTGTCATCTTCCTTCTCTTGTTTTGTTGTCTTCAATATGTGATTATATCCTAGTCCTATCTTGTCATTTGGAGATATTTGACGGCTAAGGATCTCATCTAATTTTTCAGTGCTTTTTTCGAACTTCTTCAATTTTTATATTGTCAATAGTGGCTCCCCTTTTGTGTGATCCAATTCTTCTTTCAATTTCTCATAATATTCTAATTTTTCCTTCAGGCTATCAATGGTATTTTCAAGATTGTAATTCTCTTCTTCACAACTACTCAATTCACCTCTTAGTATTATGTTTTTGTTTCTAAGATTTCTATTTTTAGTTTCAACATGCTTCAACTTTTCAAGATTCTCATCTTCTTGTTCACTCTCTGAATTATCTTTGTATCCCCAAAAGGAATCAAGGTTGGTTTCTTCATCTGAATCTTCTTTAGAAAAGATTTATTCTTCTTTAGAATTCTTGTGATCATCATCCTAGGTTTCTTGGGTTATGAAGAGGATTTCTCCTCCATCATTATATTCTTCATCACTCTCATCTGAGGAGATGCCATCATACTTGGAGTAGAAGATATTTTTATTGTTGAGACTTCTATTTTTAAAGTAGTAGTTTTCAACAATATGTCCTATTCTACCACAATTAAATAATTTTAAAGGAGACTTACATTTGTATCTTCCACTTCCCTTCTGGAACCTTCTTACGAAATTTGCTATTTCTTCATCAAGGTCGTTATCCTTGTCTTGTGTCTTATTTATGGCTTTAAAGGTTGCTTCATTGTTTGGTTGGTCACTTTTTGTACATTTTCTCATTTCATATGCTAAAGATATCCATGTAATTCATCCATTGTCATTTTGGTCAAGTCTCTAGTTTAATCATTAGCGGAGACCATAGCATCATGCTTCAAGAGAAGTGATATCAAAACTTTCTGTACAACCAAGGATTCATCGAGATCTTCACCTAATCCTCTTATAACATTAAAAACTTCATAAACTCTAAGAAAATAGGTTGCAATATCTTCCTTTTCATTCATCTTCAAATTTTCAAATTCTGCTCTATGTCGTTGAAGCTTGACCTGCTTAACTTTTGGATCACCTTCGTAGATACTCTTGAGTTTGTCCCATACCTCTTTAGCAGTGCTACAAACCATCAATTTTATAGAAATGGTTGGTGCCAATTCTCCTAGAATAACATGTCTGGATTTTGAATTACAACTCATAAGATTCTTCTCATTTGGATTAGTTGGAGCATTATTTTGGATTACATGGCCATTTAAAACTAAGTACCAAATGTTTACTCCCAAATATGTTAGGTAAGTTTTCACTCTATCACTCTAGTCTGCATAATTTCTTCCATCAAATATTTGAATCACATTTGAAATGTGCTCATGGTCATCCATCTCTGCTTAGGATTTTCCTTCCAGTGGTTAAAATGTTCTGAAGGAAATCTAATCTGATACCAATTGTTGATACAGAGAGGGGGATGAATTAGTATCAAGTGAAATTTAAAACCTTTTTCAACTTATACTTAAACCATTCAATTACATCCAATGGGAAATTTACAATAGTATAAGAGTTACACCAATACACCACAATACACCATGCGCAATATATGAGAAATAATCAATAGTTATTGTTCAAGGGAAGTAATGACTTTCAAAGGTAGCTACAGATTCAAAATATAAATGGAGGGATAAAATTCCAAGAGGAATATACAATTCTCCAATATCAAAAGAGGGTTGACCTCTCCATCCTTGCTCCTTCCTTCCACCCAATAATATATGAGAGATAATAAAACTTTACATTAAATCCTGGCCATCAACCAACGATCACATAGAACCTGATAATGCTTCTTGAGACTTCTTCAACTTATGAAATTCTTCAATTCTTGGAATACTTTGATCCTGTAGATAATATTACTCAATTTTTTCTCTAAAACTCTTCCAAGTTTCACTCCTTCAATCCTCCCCAAAAATAAGTTATAGAGAGAATGGTAGACCTTATTCAATTCTAGTTTACTTAGTAGAGCGAACTTATATAGAATCCCCCACACTCAATATTTAACATCATATTCTGAAACTCACACGCAAGAAACCAAATCCCGTATTATTTCCAATGAAATTGTACTCACTTCATTTGGATTCTCTATGAAAAAGTTATGACTTTTTTACCCAGAACACTTGTTTATGACTAGCTTTAGGACTAGTCAAAAACCCTATCTTCCACAGAGTGTATCTCCAAAATTGTAGTGAAAAAAGAGTTAAATTTTTTACCACATGTACCTAGATATGTCTTCTCAGTACCATATCAATTTCACCATATGACTAGTTCTATAAAAAGCGTTATAGAGAAAATGGTAATATGACCTGTAAATAACATACCTTAGAAAACATCACCAAAATACTTCATCCTCCCTTGAAATCCGACCTTCTTTACTTCAGATTTCCTCTTAAATTTGACTATTTTGTTAAATGAATGTATAATGATATGTATTTATACACTTTATGTCACTTCCTTTTAACATTAGGGTCGACCTGACACTTTCTTCTTCAATTCACTTTGTCATATTCAAAAATTAATTCCTCATCAACTAGGAGGATCCACGTGACGTGCCACCTACCGCTAGAAAAAACATGATGTATACTCTCCATCCATGGGTTTTGTATCTGCATGTGCATTCTCCTTCATGTCCAAATAACTTCATCAATATTGCGGTCCAAAACCAATGACTAGGGTTGACATAATTGACAACGACCAATGTTCCAACAATTATTCCCTACAAACAAAATGATTATATGATTATTAATTTAAAAATAATAATTTAGATGATTTATATCTGTCTACATAGAGAACATTAAACAATTAAAATTTTAAAAATCACCTAGGACTTTAACTTGCTTTAATGGAAGCCCTTCCTCGTTGACCATAAATGTGCCCTTAAGGGTCCATGTGTTGGTCACATGTCTTTCTTTAGGATAAAAAACCATATATTTTGTCAAATCATTGGCCTCATCTATGTCACCACGTCAAAGCCTACCTGTTTAGCCACTTACTCGATGTGAATGTCATGGCTCCCTCCTAATGCTGTAGAAGGTGGATATCTGAATAGATGTGTCTTGGAAGCTATATGAGGGCTTGTGTCGGGACTCTATTGTGTCTTTACAGCACAACTACTATTGACAACATGCATGTCGGTGTCAACAGGATCCAAAAATATCTATATAAGAAAGAAAACATTTTTTCATTTAGATAATGTAAAATTTGAAAATAAATCTTTCATAATTGTTCTTATGACACAAAAATAAAACCACTTGAAATTATGATTATTACCTTGTATGTCTTAAGCCTTTTCATAGCTTCTTTTATCCTTTCTTCTACCTCGGGAGTTCGATCTAGAATATCTAACAAGTGAGCTAATTCCATTTTTTCTTTATTGATCTTTTTTCTAATTAAAACCATAGGGTCGGGGGATTCATACAAATCCCTTTCGCCAAGATAATCATCATCAACATCATATTATGAGGCCTCTTTTGATTTACCACGATCAGCCTACCACATTACAGTAAAATTAGAACTGTGATCATTATCATGAGAAATAAATTCGAATGTATGAGAAATCCTCCCTCTTTATTGACATCCAAGGAGGAATGTTATTTTTGATAAAAAAAATAGGACACACTGAGTAAAGACACTGAAGCTCTCCAAATGGATTAACACCATAAAGAACATAATGAAAATCATAAAATATAAGATTCATTGCTTATAGGTTGGGTAAATTAGTATATGTACCACCCCCATAATGGAAACATCTATACCTATTCGATTCAAATTGTAATCAATCAATAACTCATACCCTGCAATGATTGATTATATTGCACATATGAATACATGGTTTACTTCACACACCTCAAATACACAATTGGGTTGCTTATTTGTGGTTGTGTGTCATGTATTATTTATAAACCCTGCAATATTCCCCATTTCTTTTGGCCTTCCATCAATATAGATAGTTTCTCCTTTATTTTGATCATTTTCTTTTATTTGTATATAATTTGCAGCCAAGCCATATCTTTGCACACTTTTTTTATATTGGACAATTTGTATCCAATCTTTGTAGATATAATAGGGTCCGATGTACTCTATCAATTCAGTTAATCCATCATAACAGACCTTTATTCCATCCATGGAAAATAGCCCCAAACCATGTAATGACTATGGAGCAATTTGGTATATCCTTTTGTGTACACAAAAATCAATGTTTATTTGAGGAAGATCCTTGGGAACCCATCGTTTCAATATATGTTTGTACCTCAAGGGAACCTTAATGTCATCTATTCTCTCATGATAATAAAAACATGATCTCTCTTTCGCAAGAAAAACTTCCATGTGTCTAGAGAATTTTCTTCTGATCTTCTCACCTCTAGTTGATCTCCTCCTCTTGGACCTACTAGATGTCTCACTTTCCTCTATTCTACCTAAACTCCCCTCACTCAATGAAGATAGATCTAACAAATACATGTTTTCTTGTACGCCCTATAACACCATCAATGACAGAAAGTGACTTTCAGATCTAGTTTATGCATGATAATATTTTCCTAGAATGTTGAAACTCGTGGCATAAGCTTGATATTTTTTCTCTTAAATTGCCTAGTGGATTAGGGTTGTTAAGAAGTGAAATATCATCTATTATTTCTATTTTTTTATTATATTTCATATGATCCCTAAGGATATAAATTCTCAGGGACTATATATGGGAAACTCTAGGAAAGAGGTAAAATTTATGAAGTTCAAGACACTAAGTTTCTAATTTATAATTTCAGCAGAATTTTTAATGGAACTTTTTACATAAAAAAATTGTTTTCTAGAGTCAATTAAACAAAAAAAAAATTCTACTAGAACCCAACAAGATAATAGTGGTGTTGGATTGATGCCAATGTGGCATTATCAAGTATAGTGTTGGGTGGTATAACAATGTGTCTACACAACTAAGTTTTGGAGGTGAATTTTGATTTCTTGGGATTAGTTAAATTATTCCATTGGTGCTTGACATTTATTTGTTGAGAAAAACTAGTGCATTTCTTGTATATATTGTTCAACCCTAGTAAAAAGAACAATTGTCACAATTTCAATGTCTAGAAGCAATGTATGATTACCATATTCCAATGCAATGGTTTGTTATGATTTGTCATAGGAAAGGGTAGGAGAAACTATGATGATGAGAATTGGAAATAATTCTTTCACTCGAAGAATAGAGAAGTTATGATGTTAATAAAGTTGTCCATAACAAATGGTAAGTTGCTACAAGTCCATGATTTGGTAGTGATACCTTGAAGAGTTTTTCTCCTTTTGAAAATTTTGTTGAAACTTTAAATGTCACCAAGGAGATTACTAACATTACATTTAAGTTGTGTAGACAATTATTAAAAAAGGACAGATTCAAGAAATAGTTTACAGGCAATAGAAAAGAATCCAAAAGTTCCTTTACAGTAAAGAGTAAGGACAAAGGAAAGAAAAAACTAGAGGGAAACAAAATAATCGATGGAAAACCTAAGGGTGGAAATCCGCTAAGAACTTGAAGTGTTTTTACAATGGGATAAAATCATATACTGCACACCACTGAATTGGTATCATGCCAATCACACCCTTCTTAGGGACTTTGATCTCAAAGCTAGAGATAATTGGTCACTTCCTGATGAAATGTTGGGAACTATGGATGCCATTATCACCATATTGATATTTATGGTTTCTTTCTAGTGTAGCTAGCTAGTGACACCATGTACTTGGTAATCAAATTAAGAAACACAATTTGACAATGCACCTATAAATCCTAAAATATGGATGAATACATATCCATGTACTTGGAACTCAAATTCTAAAGTTCAAGACACTAAGTTTCTAATTTAGAATTTCAATAGAATTTTTAATTAAACTTTAAATATGGATGAAGAAAACTCCATGTAAAGGCTCTGATTGATTAAAGAGAATAATAATTATGTTAATAGTATGATATATCACTATAATTTGAAGTTGCAGAAATTCAATATTGGAATTGAATGATGGAATAAAATGTCTTCTAAGGAGATTACAAGGATGAGAAGACCATGTCTAATATTTAGGCCCTATTGAAAGAATACAACAAATTGTTTATGTAGAATTTTACTAAGATGAAAGGGATTCAACAAGAGTTTTGGGAGATGAGGATAGAGTTGTTTTCAAATTCTAATCCTATTAACCATCAACCGTATCATCTTAATCCCAGGGTTAAGGAGAAGGTAGAGAAAGAATTTGACATAATATTGTGAATCCGATTAATATTTCAAGTAGATGAATCCAATTAGATCATTCCTATTGTTGTTCATAGCAATAAGGACTTTCATTACATTAAGGTTTGTGTGGACTTTAGAAGCTTAAAATCTACTTGTGTATGATACTTTTTCCACCCCTTTTAGTGATGAGGTTATTGATCAAGTTGTAGGAAAAGAGGATTATTCCTTTACATATTGTTTTTCAAGATATATCAAGTATAAATTGAAAAAGAAGACAATAATAAGACCACATTTGCTAGAAAATAAGGATCATTTGGTTATAATTTCATGCCTTTTGGGATCAAGAATGCACCAAGTATATTTTCTCAAGTTTTGATTACAGCCTTTGGAGATTTCATTCACAAGTTTTTGGAGGTATATATGGATGATTTAATTGTATATAAATTGTTGAAGGAACATATTAGGTTGTTGAAGTTAATGTTTGATAAATGTAGAAATATATAGATCTCCCTAAATTTGAAGAAGTGCATATTATATGTACCATGTTGTTCCTGAGTCTACACTTAAGGCTATAAAGTGTAGAGTCTAAGCATCTAAAAAGAGTGGAAGAAAAGGAAGGGGAAGAAACAACTTCGGGGGATGAGGCTATGACCAATCTCTGAGTTGTCTTTGTTTAACTTCTAAAAATTCTTGAATGTTGATATCCCGCTCAATGGCGGCCCATGAACGTTTGAGCTCTGTCCGGGTGGTGGCGGTCTTAAGTATGGTATCGAAAAGATTCAAAGCGATGCTAGTTTGATGTGATAGACTGGGTTCAATGTTGGGTTGTCTTACAATGTGTACAGTCATGGGGAGAGCAGAGATTTAAAAGAAGGTGGATGTTTTAAAGTGCTTATCTCAATTTTAGATTATACAGGGAAAATTCAGTGAAGCCAATCGAAGGATTTAACGAGACCGAAGGCCATTTTCCGTAACTGAGTTTAAAATCTTGAAAACGAGTGTGAATACATAGAGTTTCCAACAATGTGGGGCATCAATTTTGGAGGAATCCAATGCTGTGGCAGAAAAATAAAAGACGAGAATAGCTTGATGAAAGAATATAATGTATAGATCTAAATAATTCACAAGTCTTGTACCTTCTAGTAGCCAATATAGAGGAAAAACTGTAAATAACTAGATACCTAGAATCTGATCACCACAGTAGAAGTTATACTAAATTGTAGCTAAAACATTCATCAAAGACATATATGTAAAAAATGAAATGAAGCATGGAATACAATGGAAAAACACATAACTCAATCTTGATGAAATATGGAGTCTTCAATTCGCTTTGTATTAATCTTGACTTAAAAAGAACTTTCTATATTACAATCTACCACTGGACAAAAAGCCTCTTCTATTACAATCTTTTCTTTATTTAAACAAAATTATGAACATCTAGAGTTCCGATCATTCAGGAAAACTGTCAGTTAGAAATGGAAAATTGGAGCGTTTCATCTCCTCATCTTTGTCTTCCCTCATAAGGGTGGAGCACCTTCCTTTCTTAGCCCTTTCATCTCTAGAAATAGAACTAGTTGACATCTGTCATTATTTAGCACCAGAAACCTACCCCTTCGCCTACTCAGTGCAAATGACACACTTCTCCACCAACTGGGCTATCAACTTGTAAGGCTCTGCTTGGTTGCTTGCTTCAAAGGTGTAACAACTCTTTGCCTGTTGTGGCAACCTTTTCCCCACTTGTCGGTCTTCCATGATGATAGAGCATAATTGTAAACTTGGTTTCACTAGCCATTTGTCAACTTGGACCATATCAACCTATCTTATCTGAGATATCTCCGCTTGCTCTTTCTCCACGTTTTCTTTGATGTCCAACAAGTGCTTAGCTATATTGATTTTGCCTAGCGTCCCAGCACTTCTTTCCTTATCAAGGTCTAGAAAACTTTTACTTATCAAAGAGAACGTTTCCTCACAAGAATTCATCACTTCGTTGGCTCTCCCCCTGATTTCTTATATATTTTGCTCCCAGACCTTCAGTAAGATATTCCCTCTAGTTTGTTCTGTGATGGATAATTTGGATCTTCCAACCATCTCTATCTTCATCGTAGCTATAAAAACATCTTGGAAAGAAACTTGAGTTGCCCCGGCTTCTTTTTTCCCTCAAGGAAATACTTTCTAACCCTTGATCTATCATCTGAAAGTGGTTCTGAATGGTTCCTACCTTTACAAGCAAGTCTTGTTGAGTCTTTAATATCTTCTGTCAGATTTCAACAACTTGGGATATGAAGATTTTTATGTCTAAAGCCTGATTCTCGTCAACCTCCAACTTTGATTGTAATTCTATAATTTGTTGCCCCTGCTGGCTTACTTGTGTTTGGCTGATTTGCGTCGACTGACGCACCTACTTAAGGTCATATCTAAGTTTCTTTATCTCCTACAGATCAGCTATTCAGGCTTGCTCAAGGATTTTTCTCACCTCATCCTTGGCATTTTCTTCAGCAGTAGCAACTTTGGCTTCCAATTTACTGATCAGGAGGTTCTTTCATTTCAACTAGGCCTTCAAAGTCCCAAAAGAGTAATGATTGGCTGTAGCATAAGCCCCTAGTGTCCTGGCTATCTCCTCTGTGAATTCTTCCTCTTTCACGGCCTTCCCATCTATCATGATTTTAATTTTTTTATCCATTATGCCCTCTTTTTGATATAATTCTTCCCTCACCAGGACCTTTCTTTTTTTCTCAAATAAAAAATCGTTAGGAGGTAGCTCCTCTACAGAAATGGGTGTTAGTTCTTCATTGAAAATCCACCCCACAATGGGATTCCCCTTTGTAAACTATAAGGGTGTGATAATAGAAATCGAACTTTCAATTTCCTTGGATGGTTGTTTCGGGGTGACCTCTGTGACCGAATTTTTTGACGTGAGCAACAATGAGTCGCCCTATACTTTTGAGGGTATCTCTGCTTGGCCTTGGGCCTGCTTGTCTGGCATACCCTTTTCAGGGTTTCCTTCCTTCTTGTGGGGGACTTCGGCTCCTTTCTCTGAGGTTCCAGCCTCCCCTGTTTTCCCTTGGTTCTTCTCCTTGCTAGGAATCGAGTCCTTTGCACCTTTGGCTTCTGTCTGCTTTGTAACTGGAATCTTTGGGGCGTCACCCTATAAAATCTGGGGGAGACAACTTCATCGGTGCTCCTGGAATTTCAAAAAATCGACCATATTTCTGGGTGGCAGGGCTTGAATCCGACTTAGGACTTCAGAGAAAGACCTCGCACCCCGGAATATTTTATCATGAGGGTAATCCTCATGTTCATATCTCTTCAAGTTGCAACTCACCAGGTGATTTCTCACAACCTTACTAGGTTCATGATTCTTGAACTCAATATCCACCAGCTTCATTTCTTCTAAATTCATAGCCTCGGCTTTGGAATGGCCAAAATCTAACAAGGAATATGTACCAATATTAATAGGGAAGGGCAGCCATACCTTTTCTGATACTCCTTTGATCTCTTTTCTTATTCCTCCATGCACAGTCTATCTGGCGATCTCACGACACAATAGCTTATCTGGAAGGAATAGCGGGAGAACATATGGAGGGACATAGGTGCCAAAAACCCTGATATACGAAAATTATGCCTCTAGATACCAATTTTCCACACTACTTAGGTTGGTCGCGACGCTATTTGACATCTTGGGAGGCGGCTGGTAAAAGATGCCGACATGCAATGGCACCATTACCCAGTTGAAGATCTCGTAGATGAATTCCTTGGCCTTATCCTCCCAAAGCTTTGAGTGGCAGACATGTATAGTCTCTGTATTAGATGGAGCCCAAATCCAGTTCATTAGTGGGAAGGGTGTCATGAAGGAGATGGAATCCATGATGTAAGAAGACATAAAGAATGAAGTTGATTTCTTACTCGTCCTCTGTGCTCGATATTCAATAATTCGACTGGTCTGACTGTCAGACAATAGTTTGGCCCAGTTGAAGGAGAAACCCTCAAAAAACTGTATGAATGAGTGCCACCCATGGGAGGAGAAAATGTGTAGTGTCTTCCTTCCCATACAACCTGCAGGTCATCATCGCTATGTACTTGAACTGTGTCTCCAAGGAAGAAATTGAATAGATCCCATTGGTGTTAGCCCTGAATTTCACTGGGTGTGAGACCCAATCTTTGATCAGATTGGACAAACATTTTGCATACTGCTCACACTCCTTCTTCTTGAAACCATCTAGGAATTCAACATTGTGAGTAAGGTTTGGCGTGGGTGACAGTGTATACATTTCCCGCAAATGTTCTAGCCTGAAGGTACCAATTGTCAGCTTTTGTTCGCTGATAATAGTCCTGGTCGAGATGTCCACATGGTCTAGTTCCCACCTGATCATATCAAAATAGGGAATAAGTTGGGGCCTTGTCGCTATTTTGTGCATCTCTGCTTGAGCAATGATTTTGTATTTGGTTGACAAATCATCCTTCTCGTTGTCACTAGAATCATCCGAACAGTTTATCAACTCAGATTGCAGGATGTTCGAAACATATGACCATGTCCTGATAGAAATAATACTTCAGGGAGAGGTATCGGAAACAATGTTTGAACCCTGACCTGAACTCTCGGTGGCTAACTTGGGTGTTTTTCGTGGAGCCATGATAGTGAAACCTGCAACTGGACCACCTGTCAAAAAGATTTAAAATCACAAACAGCGGTTAACCTAGTAAAATGGCTCTGCACGCAAATAGAAATGATAATTGAAATAATGAAGGAAAAACTCTCTATCTTGGTCATTTAAACCCCTGGTGTCCTTGCAAACAGAATAGTCAAATCGCTTAATAGAAATATTTAGAAGTAAAAATGAGATCCTACTATCTGTCACTTCACTGCAGTTTAAATAAATGCCATAAATGCTTGATGAGTTATAACATGAACAAACACAAAAACATTTAAAACTTACCCCATAGATGGTGCGTGTTAAAGGTTACTTAATGTGTCAATTAATCCAATTTAGATCCTTTAATTAAGTGTGTTTTAGTCTTTAATCCCCCCTTTTTGACGTTCGCCATATCGAAAGATTTCACTCCTAGCCTTTGAGCCCCCAAAACCCGAAATCATGATGATGCGATTTAGTTAATTACTTGTGATCTGACTTAAGCTCTTAATTAATCCATGCTTAATTAATGAATATCGTGACTTCGTGACTCGGAGCTACAAAGGTACTGCTTTTGGCAAGAGCGATTGTCGAGTCACGAAATCTCGACAATGCTTAACTAAGGTTTAAAGTGATTTACCCCTGACACTAACCTGGGTAAACTTTAAAACTGTTATTGCCACTTCGCGTGTCAGGATACTAAGGACAGTGGGTAGCATCATGAAATAAACGAAATCCTGAAACTATCCTTTTGGCCTTAAGGATAACATCTCACTTATTTAGAATAAGGCGACTTCAACATAGGCTCCAACTAGGGATCTCGCCTCCTCGTGGGATGAGAATAATAGTAGACTAAGTGCCTATATGGGAAAATGGAGTCATCAGTTTACTTTTGAGAAACTAGTTGGGAAAGAAGATACAGAGAGAACCTTGAGGTTTCAAAATTAATTATGGAAAGCTTACAAAACCTGGAACACTTTCTAAGCTTCGTCGCAGTCCACGGTAACTTTCCCTTCCTCGACACTGAAATCGGGTCTGCTCAAGACAGTCCAAACAAATCTTAGGAAATTCAGCAGGTCCTGTAGGTTTTGACTTGCATCAAAATGAAGTAAAAACCATGCTTAATTAGGTAGACCTGCAATGAACCTGAGATGTAGATCCATTTTCGAGAAAGCTAATTACCAGAGCATAGTATGATTTATGTATGACATCTTTACAGATATCTTAGACATTGCTTCACTGCCAACAAGCCTATTCAGTACCCCAACGGAGTTGTCTGGTCCCCTTTATTGAATTTACTTTCACCACTTCAAAAGGTAATTATGCATTTAAATGCTGAGATGAGGGCAATCATTTTATGAATTTCCTTTCATCATCTCTTTGGACTCGATAGGGGAAATCAATTATGAATTTCCTTTCACCATCTGTCTTATATTTTATTTTTGGAAAATGAAATGGGGGAAATCAATTAGTATAAATTATACCAGGGGCGATATTTGTGTAAAATTTGCAACAGAGGCATGTCAACTTGCTTTGAGTTCTCTGGACCAACTTTCTCTTAACCGTCACAATGCCTTAGTCTGCAGGAAAAAAGGGGGGAATTCATTTCCAGGGGTCTTCTTTCAAGGAAGTCCTAACCATTTGAAAATTGTTAAAAGACCTAAGAGAGTTAGGATCCACCTATGCATGGTCTTGTTCAGTAGGGTACTGAAGAGCTGTGAAGACCAACTCGCTTCCGGAGATGTTCGCCAATTTCCCAAATTAAAGAAAAATCTCTTTTCCTCTATGGATGGTATGGGCAGGTGTCAGAGATTAAGGAGAGAGGACCAAGGGTGAAAAAAGTTGAAAGAGAGAAGGCTATGGGACTCAATAAACTGGATGTTATCATGCAATCCTGACTCAGGTGAGCACATCATACTTTTGAGACAACTATTGTGTTAAATTGATACGTTTAAAAGCCCAGATACTTTGGAAATTCATCCCTTTGACTTACCACTTCATTCTCTTCTTGAAAAAAAATATTCTTTGTCACTTGTTTTAGGTGGGTCAATTTCTAGATGCCTAACCTTCCCTTTCTCCTTTCACAGTTTGGGCTATAATTCGAAGGCCTATATGAAACAACATGAAGAGTATCAGGTCTTTAGGATTTATGAGATCCTAGGTGTCAAAATTTATGTCTCTACTTCTAGGAAAACAACAACCTGTTTTATTTGTGATGAAAGTGAACTTACTGAAAATTTTATAAAAGAAAAATAAAAAATGGAAACACAAACCTGTTGGTTGTGGAGCCTGATTATCTTTCTGATGCAGATGTCCTTTGCTTTCAGCCGTGTCTATAACCCATGAAGTATTTACACCCCAGAAGTATGTACACTCTTCCACGCGGGGGAGTGCAGAGGGGGGGTACCCCCTCTGTGGGGTCCGGGGGGTCCATCCCCCCGACTGGGGGGTCTGGGGGCAAGCGGGCGCCCAGCGGGGATTCGGGGCCGAAGCCCCTGAAGCAAAAATTGCCTTATAAAAGTATATTGTAATTTCATTGTAAATCTGGACCGTTCATTATAATGTCGCAGATCTAACGGTAGAGATTATGTTAGGTTTTTTTTTTGCCCTAGAAGGAAACCCTCTTTTATGAGGGAAATGTATTGCGACTATGTAAGAGAGTGAATATTGTATTCTGAGAGAGGAGACTGTGAGAGAAAGAAGAGGAAGTTACAACAGATTTTGCTGTAGGTTGTATCCCTTCATTTGCTGGATAATAATAAAGGAAGGACCTAGCAATTTCTCTGGTGGACGTAGCCCACACTGGGTGAACCACGTAAATCTGTGTCTCTCTTGTATTGTGTGTCTTTTGTGTTTTTTTTTCTACATTTGTTTTATTTTATT
>ML793574.1:382546-399367 GCA_009831015.1 Picea engelmannii
TCTAGCACCCACTAGAAGGAAGCACCAACTCCCTAGTTTCTCTAGCACCAACTAGAAGGAAGCACCAACTCCCTGGTTTCTCTAGCACCAACTAGAAGGAAGCACCAACTCCCTGTGTTCAAGCACCCACTTGAACCTTTGAGAACACCAGTCCTCCATAGATCCTCCCAACCACCCTGAAATATAAATATTTTCTAATGAAACTTATTACAGTGATATGACGTTCAACAATGGCTTACCAGACTCATCACTGTTCTGCTGCATTTCATTTCTCTGTCTGCCTCATTGACTTTCTTCACACATCACTTGCACTGTTTGTTCTTCCACTTTTTATGCTCTGTGCACCATGTCCATTCACTGCTGCACTCTCCTCCTTCTTCACACATGAATCACCTTCACCAATAACAGCCACAACAAACTCCAACAGCAACAACCACACCATCTCTTCTCTGTACCGTGTATTTATAGCTTCTATGCACCTTGTGCATGCAATGTTCACAATGCCTCTGCATGCTGACTCTGCACTGTTATCATCCACCTCTTGAGTTCTCTGTCTGATCATCATCGTGACTCTTCAGCTTCTTTGGTGGTTCACCCCATGCTTCTAGCATCACTGTATGTTATACTGAGATTCCTCAGCCTCTTTGGCAGTTTGAGACTCTTCGTCTTCTCTGTGACAGTCGAACTCACCTTCTCTATTTCAGTTATAGGCCTCAATGCTCATCAGTTGTCAATCGCCTCTACGAACATCTTCATTCCTCTCAGAGACTCTTCACCTCCTCTGTCAGTGATCTCGAAGTGTCTTTGCATCCTCTTGGTAAAAACCATCAATGGTTTCTAGCAGTTTCACTGTGTTGTGCAATAGTAGCCCTCAGATCTCCTTCAGGTTAATCTACACCATTGGATGAGCTTTATTAATCTTTCCTTTAAATCAGGTTTCAACATTTTGGCATTCCTGTTGCATTGTGTTCTTGCCTCTTCAAGTCGCGATCCCCGAAAACGAGTTTGGTTGCTCTATCTCTTTCCTCCATCTCTCGTTGATGTGTCCAAGGGATGTGACCACAACCTTATGCATAAGGCTCTTTCATGATTTCACATTTCACGATTTTCGACACTATGCTTCATTGACCCCAAGTCAGAAAATTTTTGATAACTTGCCACATGTCTTGTGATTCCATGGTCCAGATCTAATCTTGATTCAACGGTTACGATTGAATCATGATTTCGCGATTTTGACATTCTTGATGCATTAAGTTCTTTGCCTCTCTATGTCGCTATTCACGAAACTCCGATATGGAGTTTGATCAACGATCCAGATCTGATCTCTATTCAACGAATGCGATTAAATAGAGATTTCACATATCGCGATATAGGGATTCATGATGTCAATAATCTTTGACATGTCCAACTCTCGATCCCTGATGCCTCTCCATTGACTGGAATCAATGGTCCAGATCAAATCTCACATAACCCCCTAAGATGGACGGTCCTCCTGCTTCCGGGATTTGTGAGCCCTCTACTCCTTGCACTTTTAAAGATCGTCCAGGTTTTCCTCGATCCAACGATGGTCGGACCCTGTGCTCAGATATAATGCTTGAGATCTATCCTCCATATCTGCGCACTCCTTTTGTCTTCATTCAGATCTGACGGCCATCGGGAATTCACGATGAGATCCAGCGATCACTAGCACTTCTCCTCCGGAGCATACTTTGTCCTTGTTTTTCCTTCGCTGCATACTCTAATCTTGCCATCAATGACAAGCTTACTTTGCCTAATAATAACCTACCAACAATCCTCTTCACTATCTCTTCTGAACTTATCGGGCTTGCTCTGCAGCATCTTTCTAAAATACTTCTGGTGCCCATCTGTTACATTCTTCCTGTACTCATGCCATCTTCATTGTTGTACTTGCCATCAATGACAAGCATGCGCTACCTGTTAAACATTTTCCAACAAAGGGCACTAAGGAGTATGCTATAACTTATGATGTCTATCAAAAAGTAGGTAAACCTTATAAGAGAGATGAACTACCCTTGAATCTAGTAAGGGATCTACAACCTTTTGAAAAATGAGATATTGACTTTGTGGGATATATTAAACCTTCTAGTATCCAATTCTAAATCTTGATATATCATTATTGCAACTGATTATCTCACTAAATGGGAAAAAGTTGCACCTACAAAGGATTTTATGATTGACAATGTAGCCAAATTTATTTTTGAGAATTTTATTAGAAGGTTTAGTTTCCCAAGGAATTTGACCAGTGACTAAGGTAGGAACTTATTGAACACCACTATAGCTACTTTGAGTAGGGAACTTCTTATCTAGCATCATAAAAGAATTCCCTATCATCCTTAGGCTAATGAGACTAGATGATTCTTCAAAAGAGGATTCATCTCATCTTGCATAACTTGTTCCCATTCAGGTTGTCCTTGTGCATATGAGTAAGAGATAGGATCACAAGTCTCAACAACATGCACATAGGTGTGATGATATGAACCTCTAGTACTAGAACGATAGTGGTTGAAGGTGTCGAAGGAGTATCGTTGACTATAGTGGGTATCGGAGTTGAAGGACTCCCAGTATATTTCTGATTTGATTCGGTACTCATCCTTGTATGATCACAAGTATGGTAAGTGGAGGTGTATGTAACACGTATGATAAATTTACACCTTTTAGAAGGAAAATACTCAAAATGCGGTGGTAACTATAACAAACGGCGATACCTGCGGGGAAGTTTTTCTAGCTCCATGATGACTCAAGACTCGTGATATAAAAGAAATAAATCCTAAGGCCAACTAGTAATCAAAGATCACACCAAAGTAAAATAAACAAAAGGCCAATATGAACACAAATAGGATAAAGTGGCTGAAAGGGGCCTCCCTGATGCAGGAGCATCACTATCAAAATCTAAAAAGGTGGACGTGGAATCAAAATCGACACATCAACACATCAAAGGAGAAAAAAATGACCTTAACTATCTTGGTAGCGGTGTGGAGATATTTTTTATTTTCTCGTTAATTAATTAGTTGTTTATAAATTCGAGCCACCATTTGAAAGGACAAAACATTTGTAAATCCTTTACACGATTGTAATGTATTACAAGTGTAGGATAATTTCCTATATTAGTCATTAGGTTGCATTAATTCAGTTGAGTAGGTAACCACTTGAATAGAAGGTAATAGGATTTAGATAGAAGGAAGAAGGGAGAGGAAGCTCTGGGTCCTTAGACAAGTTTCAGTTTTTTTTTGAAGGAGATAACTACTCTAATTATGTTTTCTTCTGAAATGAATAGAGAAGAGGAAATTGACCCAAATCCACGTTGTTAATATTGTTTATGTTAGGATATTTAGACACTTAGGAGTTAGTTAATATCTACTTGGTCTAATATGTTTCTAGGTAAAAGTGTGTTTCTTAGTGTGCTTATTTAGTATGCATTAGTATGCATTTGTAGTTAGGAAATCTGACGGTCACGATATGTTCCCAACATAGAGTGATCCAACAGTTCATACTCTCCTCAATCTTAATGGACATTGATATGTGGATTAACACTTGATTGGTCCATGATATCTATTTAAAGAGCATGGAGGGTCATTTATTGATGATCGATTGTGAGAAACTCTATTGTAAAATCTCTCTGTAATATTTTTATTTTGCATTAATAAACTGCTCCAAGTGGTTGTGTTGGTTGGGGCCGTGGATGTTTCCCCGTAGGGGTTTTACCATGTGAAAACATCGGTGTGTTGATATTTGATCTGGTTATGTGAGTGGTTACTGAAGGTTTTAGTCCTCTGTTGGAATACATGTGTTGTTGAACATGGTATCAGAGCCTGTTTGAAGACCCACTCCGATCGAGATCGTGAAGACGAGTTTCCTCATCTCCATTTTATATCATTTTCCTCATTTCTGAGATGAGAGGACTATTCCATTGCTTCAAGATGACTTGTTTACTTCAGGAACACTTTTTGTTTCACTCAAAAAGGTTTTTGTTTGCCCAAGATAGCCCCATTACAGTCACATCCAGAGGTATAAAGCTTGAATATGCATTTTTTAAATTTTTGCAGAGTATTATCTTGGTTTTATTTCGGTTTTGTATTATTTATTTATGAGTTTCTACTCTTTTAGATCTTCATATGCTCTTTTCCCCATGCCTTGTGCGATCTCGGAAAATAAAAAACAGATAGGAAAATGTGCATCTTGTGGGTAAGCTAACCTAGATCTAACCCTTATTGTCATCGAGAAGCAAAAAAATTTTCTTCTATATTTTTTTTAGCACGCTCTCCAAGGCCTTTTTCAACAACAACAACAACAAAAACAATAACAATAGCAACACCCCCAATCCTCCTTCTGAACATTACAATATGTTTTTCTATACCATTTGGTTAAAACTTGTCTTATTAAGTAAGAGGTCTTGAGTTCAAGTCTCTCTTTTGTTACTTTTTTGAAAAAGTTCATGCTAAAATTGTAAAGTGTATTTCACTTCAAGTATTTTGAAAAATTTCATGCTAAAATTGCAAATTGTATTTCACTTCAAGTATAAAAGTGAATCACTATAAGTAGCTTTAATATTTTATTTTAGAGTTATTTATTTTACATGCAGATTTTTTGTTAAAAAGCAGCTTCATTGTAAAAGTGATCCCCACTTCTCTTTATAAAATTGGGTCACTTCATAAAGCAACTTACACTATCACGTGGTCAGTTGGTTACCGTTTATGCCTTTTTTTAAAAGGGCATAACTCTCACATCAAAAGTTTGTTTTCAGTGCCGTTTTTTTTAAAACCGAATAACTTTTTGAGATCTTTCCATCCAGATCATCAGTTTCAGTTTTTAAATCCATATTATCTACATATTTAATATGGATTCTACAAGTAATGTATTGTTTACCAGCAACAACTACTTCCAATGGAAATATCATATGGAATATTTATTAAGAAGTAAATGTCTGTACCAGATTACCTTGGGAAAGGAAAAACCACCCACTGATGATGATAAGAAATCCAAATGGGATCATAGGATTGACGAAGAATGAGGACTAATCAAAATGTCTATCTCTCTTGATTTAAGGTACCACCTTCAAGAAATTGATAACCCCGAAGAAGCTTGGGACAAGATTGAATCCGTGTTTGGTAAACTCAATATTATTTTAGCACAACAATTAGAAAATCAAATACTAACCTTGAGTCCAAGTGATTTTTCTTGCCTTGGAGACTATCTATCTAAGTTTAAAACACTCAGAATTTTATGTGAAGAATGTAAGATAATAATCGAGGAAGAGCATTGTATCTATCTTATTCTTTCCAAGCTAGGTATTGCATATTGTATGTTTGTATCTAAGTTTTATGCCATGAGAGAGTCTCTAGGGAAATATTATAAAAATCCCACTCTTGATTCCTTTTATGCTTCTTTGATTAGAGAGGAAGATAATCTTATACAACTTGGAGTGATCAACACTGTAGGTACCTCTAACAAAGCCGTAGTTGTCTAGTAGAAAGATAAACCTAAGTATCCCAAGAAGCAACATCCTTGCTTCAACAACAAGAAATATAAGGTTCCCAAGCCCACTCAGACAACTTCAACTCCTAATGGTGACAAATGAGAAAAATATAAAAATAAGAAGAATGATAGACATTAGAGCTTTTGTGATAAAGATGGTCATGATGAGTCTAAATGTTTCAAGAAGACAACGAATTTAGAAGCAATGATGAAGAAGCACAACATCTGTATTGATTCTACTTCTTCTTATTCTTCTCATGGACATGCACTTCCGCTTCTGGTTTCTCCTTCAACACAAATTCTACTTCTTCTTTTGATGAGTGGATTATTGATTTAGGGGAATCTTACCATATGGCTAAGGATAAATCTATGAAAAAGTTGATAAAATATTTGTTGGTGATGACAGATCTCTTACTGTTGTAGGATCTGGAACAATTCAAGTAGATAATGGACATTTCAATGATGTATTATGTGTTCCAAGTCTTTCTTGTAACCTTTTATCGGTATATCAAATCACTCATTCAGGTGAAGGTAAAACCATAGAGTTTTCACCTCACCAAGTTTTAATCAAGGATCTAAAAGATCCTAAGCATGTTCTTGCAACTGGAATTGATGATGATATTACCAGGTTGTACAAGTTTGACAACTTTGGGTCATCAACTTTTTCATCAGTTTTTGTTGCTCATAGAGATGAATTGAGCAAACTTTGGCATGAGTAGTTTGGTCATATAAACTATCGCTCATTGCAACAACTATGTAATCAACATATGGTGACTGATCTTCCTCTTGTTTCATGTAGAGATGGTGTTTGTGCCGGTTGTGTTCTTGAAAAACATCATCAGGACAATTTTGACAAACGTGCCTCTTGGCACACCTCAGGCCCTTTACAGCTTGTTCACAGTGATTTGTGTGGTCCATTTTCTTCTCCTTATTTTTATAGGTGCATGAATTTCTTAACTTTCATTGATGATTTTTCCAGACGTACTTGGGTTTACTTCTTAAAACTTAAGAGTGAATTTTTTGACAAGTTTCTGGCCTACAAAGCCCTTGTAGAAAAACAATATGGACATCAAATTCAAAAGTTAAGAACAGATAATGGAGGAGAATATGTGAACAATAATTTTACAAGTTACTACACTACACAGGGCATCCAAATGCAACACACTATTCCATATACACCACAACAAAATGGTGTTGCTGAGAGAAAGAACCACACATTAAAAGAAATGGCTAATTGTATGATCCAATATAAGGGATTATGTCTAAAGTATTGGGTGGAAGCAATCAACAGTGCAAATTACATAGTCAATTGCACTCCCATAAAGGCTCTTAAAAATATAACACCGGAAGAAGCTTGGACTAAAATTAAACCATATGTAAGTCACTTTTGTGTATTTGGCAGTATAGCATGGGCTCACTTTCCTCATGAGAAAAAGAAAGCATTGCAGCCTAAAAGTGAGAAGTGTATATTTGTTGGTTATTATGAAGATGTCAAAGGTTATAGACTTGTTCAACCACATTATAATGAAATTATTCTTAGAAGAGATGTTAAATTTGATGAAAATCTCTTGGCCTACGAGCCTAATTCGATAGTTGTTCCTTCCTCGACCTACGAGCCATCTTTGGCATTTGTGCCTTCTTCTGTTCCTATTCTGGTTTCTTCTTCAGATGAGGATGGTGAGGATGAAAATCCACCTCTGCCTACTAACCTTCCTCCATATGATTCCTTTGAACCTGAAAAAGCACCATTTCCACCTCTTCCTAGATGGGTCCATTCAACATGAGAAGAAGTTGGTGATCTTGTCGGCGATCCTTCAGATCAACGTCGAAAACGTTCACATTTCTAGCAAGCCTCTTCTCTTTTGGCTCAAGTTTCAAAGACTCATGATCTAGAGACATTTGTAGAAGCTTTAGGTCATCCATATTGGGATATAACAATGAATGAAGCGTATCATTCTTTAATGGAAAATGATACCTGGGATCTTGTACCTCTTCAAAATGGAAGAAAACTTGTCAGATGTAAATTGGTTTACATAATTAAGTATGCATCAGATGGAAGTGTTGAAAGACACAAGGCTCGGTTATTTACCAAAGGATTCTCCCAAGTTGAAGGAATTGACTATAATGAAACCTTTTCAAAAAGTCTCTTACAGAAGTGAAGTTTTCCAAACTTCGATCTATGTTAGCAGTTCAAGAAGTTGTCATTAAGGGGGGATAGGCTCTAATGACTCCTTCCTTATCCTATTGTGTCAACATTGTAATTCCTTCAATCCTATCCCAAGTTGTTCTTAAGGGGGTATGTTAGGATATTTAGACACTTAGGAGTTATTCAAGATCTACTTGGTCTAATATGTCGTTAGGTAAAAGTGTGTTTCTTTAGTATGCATTATTATGGATTTGTAGTTAGGAAATCCAATGGTCATGATATGTTCCCAACATAGAGTGATCTGACGGTTCATACTCTCCTCGATCTTCATGGCCATTGATCTATGGATTAGCACCCGATTGGTCCATGATCTCTATTTAAAGATCATGGAGGGTCATTTTTTGATGATAATCTTTTTCTTTTGCATTAATAAATTGCTCCAAGTGGCCACATTCGTTAGGGCTGTGGATGTTTCCCCGTAGGGTTTTTACCACATGAAAAAATTGATGTGTTGATCTTTGATCTAGTTATGTGAGTGGTTACTGAAGGTGTTCATTATCTGTTGGAATACCTGTGTTGTCGAACAGTTTATAGTTTGACTATGTTGTTATATGTTTGTGAATGTATCATGTTCATAGTGAATAAATGAATAAGTGAATGGGTTCAATTGTTTCTCTTCTATAAGATTATGAAAGGAGTGCATGTAGAGCACAAAGAGTGTGTGTGAAGCAGTCTTTTTCGACTTAAAAGATTATAAGAGATAGCAGGGAAAATTTCATATGCATAGTGTCCATATTAAGTGCAAGGAGTGCATATAGAAGCAAACTTGTGTTAAAGTTTGAAAGCTTAGAAAGTTGAGCACAGAGTATGCCAGGAGGGCATCAAAAAGTATTTTGAAAAAGACACAGAGTTGAAGTTTGTGCTAGGGATGAGATTTAAGTTTTATTTACTAGAAACTCAAGAAGAGTATTGGGTTTAAGTCTCGAGAGGAAATACTTAGAAAAAAATCTAAGTTTTGAAGAGTTGAAGTGCTCAAAGGTGGAGCGCAGAAAATTGAAGTTCAAAGAAAGAATAAGTATGGAGGATTTAGTGAGAGAAATATTTCAGGAAATAATTTTGAAGATTGGATAAGATCGAAGGTCAAGATCCATTCAAGAGGAGCCAAATTCTTTCAAGTTGTTAGATCTTGAAGAAGTGGCTCACTGGTTAGTTCCAAGGAGTTATCGAAATTGCACAAAACCAAAGGATTTGGAAGAAGCAAAGTGAAATTTGCAAACCCCCGAAAAGAGAAATCCCAAAATCATCAGGACTTTCCATTGAAAGGGGACATGTGGAAAGAGATCAACATTTCAATAACTCACAGAGTGGAAAGGTCAAAGGGTGCAGTTGTGAGAATTCACGAAACGTGAAATTGTGATTTGATCGAAGCCATTGGCTAGAGAGCTAGTGTGGACCATTGATCTGATATGAATATTTCACAATTTCAGTTATCAAAGGATCAAAACAACAGACGTGAATCGCATCGGGAGTTCTCGATACGCGAAATCCCGACGTGCTCGGAAGGATTGGCCCCAACTCATAGCGAAGGGTCAAATGAATGAAGGATAAGGGAGGAGATAGCATGTGCTAGGCCCTTGTCAGAATTTTGGGACTCAAGAGTTCGAAGGAAAGAGAGTCGGTTGATTCATATATATGATATGTGAAATCACGATGCATGTTTTCAGATAAGCGTGTTGTCACAAGGCATGGTTACATGGAGAAGACTTACACTTAGCTCTTGCGCACGCGAGTGGAGTTTTGCAAAGACCCATGGATTGTTTTCTGAGAGGTTCAAGTAGGGAGTCAAAGATTGTTTCAGTTTAGTATTGAAAAGATCCTAGACCGGGAGGTTGCACAACCCTTTTGAGAGGAGGGGGGTCTCCACAAAGTGGTATCAGAGCCTGAAAAATATTTGAAGTTGGACTTGGTGTGTTGGAAATAGTTGAAGTTATGTTGCCGAGGGTATGCATAGGACCACTTATAGAAAACTGTGTAAATGAGAGAACTTCACGCAAGGTTGGAAGCAATGGAAGAAATGCAAAGGAGAACATCTATTGATAGAGACGTTAGTGATGCAAAGAGTGAAGAAACAGAAGGTGGAGAAGCTACAAGGTAATATGCGGGCGAAAAAATATTTTTGAAGGCTGTTATGAAGTTGGGAGCCAGAGAAAATATAGACGTCCCAATGTACGAAGGTAAATTGGATGCCGAAGAGTTGTTGGACTGGATAAGGTCCATGGACAAGTATTTCAACTATGAATATGTCGATGACGGAAGGAAGGTGAGACATGTTGTCACGAGATTAAAGGTACATGCATCACTGTGGTGGGATGAATTGCAGGAAGAAAGGAGGAGCAAAGGAAAACAAAAGATAAATAATTGGGATAAGATGGTAGCCAAACTGAAGGATAAATTCATACCTAGGTATTATTAGATAGAGTTGTTCAGAAAATTGCAAAACTTGAAATAGAGAGGTATGACAGTGAAAGAGTATACAAAAGAATTTTATAGGCTGAATATTAGGACTGGACAAAGAGAGAAAGATGACAAAAAAATTTCCAGGTATATGAATGGTTTGAGGTATTAAATTCATGATGAAATCAGCATGATGACTGTGAGGACAGTGGAGGATGCTTATCGGATTGCATTGAAGGCAGAAGTAAAGTTGGCCAGAAACCATAGTCAATGGAACAGAAGCAGAGGCTTGAATAGAGGTAAGGGAGTTGTCTATGATAAGGCACTGAAATCTAAGGATGAGAATGAAAAATCATATGGTCATTTTGAAAGAGGAGGAGTTTCCCAGAGAAGACCGTTTGGTGGGAGAAATTATTTTCCTCGAGGAAGAGGAAGAAGTAGAGGAGGTGGAGTTAAATATTATGCTTGTGGAAAGACATGACATATGTCTTGGGAATGTCTCAAGAGGAAGAGAGAAGGAGGAGGATAAGAACACATTTATGAATCCCAGAAGAATGTGGAAGCAGAGGTAACAGAAGGAGGAAAAAATGTTATGATGAGGAAAGTTCTTCTAAAACCAGAGAAAGAAATAGAAGACTTAGTTCAACAAATGAGGTTGTTCAGGACTGCTTGTAAGATGAAGGATAAAGTTTGTAATATGATTATAGATAGTGGGAGTACTAATAATTTATTATATACATAAATTGTAGAGAAGCTGAAGATGGAGACAACTACACACCCAAGTCCATATAAAGTATCATGGTTGCAGAAAAAACATCAAGTAATGGTAAGTCAACAATGCAAAGTTGAATTTCAAATAGGAGGCTATAAAGATGAGATTATGTGTGATGTGATTCCCATGGATATTTGTCATATTTTTTTAGGGAGACCATGGAAGTTTGATAGAAATGTTATTCATGATGGGAGAAAAAATATATATACTCTGGAAAAGAATGGTAGAACTCACATGTTACTGCCAATAGAGGAGAATAAATAAAAGGAAGAAGCCAACACAAGAAAACTTCTCATGAGTGGGAAGGAACTCCTTAAGGAGATAAATAAAGATCAAGAAATGCAATTTGTTGTAGTAAGGAAGCCAAGAGTTATCCTTACCAATAATTCTATGGATGATTTACTTGAAGAAATCCAAGAATTGTTGGAAAACTTTACTGAGATAGTAGTGGATGAGTTGCCTCATTCATTACCACCTATTAGGAGCATTAGCCACCATATTGACTTGAGTCCAGGAGCTAGTTTTCCAAATAAAGAAGCGTATAGGTTGACACCTCAAGAGAATGAATAAGTCAAGAAGCAAGTTCAATAGTTGTTGGATAAAGGTTTAGTCAGGGAAAGTCTAAGCCCATGTGCAGTGCCAACTGTATTGAGTCCAAAGAGGGATGGAGGATGGAGAATGTGTATAGATTCTAGATCTATCAACAAGATCACCATCAGGTATAGATTTCCCTTACCGAGGATTTATAACTTGATGGATTGTTTGAGCGGAGAAAGCTATTTTTCAAAAATAAACTTGAAGAGTGGATATCATCAGATAAGAATGAGAGAGGGAGATGAATGGAAAACAACATTCAAGACAAATGAAGGTTTGTTTCAATGGTTAGTCATGCCATTTGGATTGAAAAATGCTCCAAGTACATTTATGAGGTTGATGAATGAAGTACTGAAGGAATTTATAGGTAAATTTGTCATTGAATATCCGGATGATATATTAGTTTTTCACCAAAATAGAGGAAGAACATTTAAAGCACTTAACATTATTGATGAGGAGATTGCAACAAGAAAAGTTTTTAATAAACTTCAAGAAAAGTTCTTTTATGATGACATAACTCATATATTTGGGTTTTGTGATCTCTTCAAATGAATTGAAGATGGATCCAGAAAATGTGAGTGCAATAAAATAATGGCCGTCACCCAGGAGCATATTTGAGGTGAAAAGTTTTCATGGTTTAGCAAGTTTTTATAGAAAGTTTATCAGAAATTTTAGTGGTATATGCGCACCCATGATGGACACTGTGAATAAGAAACATAATTATTTTAATTGGACATAAGATGTTGAGAAAAGCTTCAGAGTATTGAAAAAGAGGATAATAGAACAACCGGTTCTGGTCTTACCAGATTTTGGAAAGACATTCCAGGTGAGGTGTGATGCAAGTGAAATAGCCATTGGAGTAGTTTTGAGTCAATATAATAGGCCAATTGCTTATTTTAGTGAGAATTTGAATGATGCTAAGGAGAAATATTCTACGTATGACAAGGAATTTTATGCAGTGATTCATGCTTTGAAAAAATGGAGGCATTATTTAATTCCAAAAGAGTTTGTCTTGTATAGTGATAATCAAGCTTTGCAATTTATTACTAGGCAAGAGAAGTTGAATCTGAGACTTGCATATTCTTTGAGCAGGAGAAGTTTGGTTATACAAGAATTTCAAGTGAAGACGTTAGGGTTTGAGCACCTTAAGGAAATGTATCATGAAGATCTAGATTTTAAGGAGGCTTATGAAGCATATGAAAATCCTTTGTTGAGGGATAACAACTCATGGTCATAATATTTGATCCAAGATGGATTGTTGTTTAAAGGAATCCAATTGTGAATACTAAGATGTTCAATGCACGATAATTTGTTAAAAGAAAAACATAGCGGAGGTTTAGCCAGACATTTTGGTCATGAAAAAACATTTGCGCAGTTGAATAGTTTGTATTATTGGCCAGGTATGAGGGAAGATGTGCATAAATTTGTAGAACGATGTAATATTTTTCAACATGCAAAAGGGAAGAGACAAAACACTGGTTTGTATCAGCCATTGCCTATTCCTGAAATGCCTTGGGATGCAATTAGTATGGATTTTGTATTGGGATTACCTAGAACCCAGAAGGGAAGTGATTCCATATTTGTTGTGGTCAACAGATTTTCTAAGATGGCACATTTCATACCATGCCAAAAAAAAATGATGCTACACACATAGCCAATTTTTTTTTCAAGAAGTTGTGAGATTACATGGATTTCCTAGAATAATAGTTTAAGACAGGGACACTAAGTTTGTGGGACACTTTTGGAGAAATATATGGAAGATGCAGGGAACTAAATTATATGTTAGTTCATCATATCACCCTCAAACATAAGGGCAGACTGAAGTGGTGAACAAGAGTCTGAGAAATTTGTTAAGGAGTTTAGTCACTGAACAAGGTCGTTAGTGGGATCAGATTATGGCACAGGTAGAATTTGGATTTAACAATTTAGTTAATAGGACCATTGGGAAGAGTCCATTCAGGATAGTATATGGAAGACAACCGAGAGGGGTTGCAGAATTGAGAGAATTGAAACAGGATGAATTCAAGAGCGTTGGAGCAAAACATTTTTCTACAGAAATGAAAAGACTTCATGATCAAGTTAAGAGGCAGATACATGATAGTGATCAAAAGTATAAGGACAAAGTTGATCAGAAAAGAAGGGAAGTTCAATTTGAAGTGGGAGATGAATTTTTATCTCATTTGAGGAAGGAGAGGTTTCCAAGAGGAACACATAATAAGTTGACTATGAAGAAGATATGACCATGCAAAAGTCTTAGGAAATTTGTAGAAAATGCATATGAGATAGAGTTGCCAGACAATGTTGGGATATCACTGATATTCAACGTTGCAGATTTGTATCCTTATAACAAAGATGACACAGGAGAATTGGATGATCAAGAAGAGATTCAGCGGGAAGAACATATTCCTATAGTATAAAAACCTCAGATGGAGAAAATTTTATTGTAGAGAGTTGGAAGGAAAACTAGAAGAAAGATGTATCCTAAATATTTGGTAAAATGGAAGGATCACCCAGTAGAAGATTCAAGTTGGGTAACTGAACCTAATATTTTGAAGCATGGAAAAACAATGTGAGAGATCATGGACATGAGTCCATGGATATTTTGGCCAGAGGAGTATGATGCGGGAGCATTGCTATCAAAATACAAAAAGGTGGAAGTGGAATCAAAATCGACACCTCAACACATCGAAGGAGCCAAAACTGACCTTAACTATCTTGGTAGTGGTGTGGAGATCTTTTTGATTTTATCATTAATTAATTAGTTGTCTGTAAATTCGGGCCAACGTTTGAAAGGACAGAACATTTGTAAATCCTTTACACAAGTGTAATGTATTATAGGTGTAGGATAATTGCCCGTATTAGTCATTAGGTTGCATTACTTCAGTTGAGTAGGTAACTGCTTGAATATAAGGTAATAGGATTTAGATAGAAGGAAGAAGGGTGAGGAAGCTCTGGGTCCTTAGACAAGTTTTAGTTTATTTCTGAAGGAGATAACTACTGTACTTATGTTTTCTTCTGAAATGAATAGAGAAGAGGAAATTGACCCAAATCCACAGTGTTAATACTGTTTACAGTTTGACTGTGTTGTTATGTGTCTGTGAATGTATGATGTTCATAGTGAATGAATGAATAAGTGAATGAGTTCAATTGTTTCTCTTCTGTAAGATTATGCAAGGAGTGCATACAGAGCACAAGGAGTGTGTGTGAAGAAGTATTTTTCTACTTAAAATCTCAGAAGAGATAGTGGGGAAAATTTCATATGCAGAGTGTGCATATTGAGCACAAAGAGTGCATATAGAATCAAACTTGTGTTAAAGTTTGAAAGCTCAGGAAGTTGAGCACAAAGTATGCCAGGAGGGCATCCAAAAGTCTTTTGAAAAAGACACAGAGTGCAAGTGTGTGCTAGGGATGAGATTTAAGTTTTATTTACCAGAATCTCAGGAGGAGTAGTGGTTTTAAGTCTTGAGAGGAAATACTTATAAATTTTTTTAATTTTGAAGAGTTGAAGTGCTCAAAGGTGGAGTGAAGAAAATTGAAGTGCGAAGAAATAATAAGTATGGAGGATTGAGAGGGAGAAATCCTTCAGGAAATAATTTTTGAGATTGAATAGATCGAGGGTCAAGATCCATTCAGGATGAGCCAAAATATTTCAATTCGTTAGATCTCATAGAAGTTGTGCACTGGTTAGTTGTGAGGAGTTATCGAAATTTTTCAAAACCAAAGGATTTGGAAGAAGCAAAGTGAAATTTGCAAACCCTCGATAAGTGAAATCCTGAAATCATCAGGACTGTCCATTAAAAGGGGACACGTGGCAAGAGATCAAAATTTTGATGAATCGCAGAGTGGAAAGGTCAAAGGGTGGAGTTGTGAGAATTCACTAAACGTGAAATCGTGATTTGATCGCAGTCATTGGTTGGAGAGCTAGTGTGGACCATTGATTTTATCTAAATATTTCAAAATTTCAGTTATCGAAGGATCAAAAGAATGAAAGTGAATCACATCGGGAGTTCCCGATACGTGAAATCTTGATGCACTTGAAAGGATTGGCCCTAGGTCATAGCAAAGGGTCATATGAATGAAGGATAAGGGAAGAGATAGCATATGGTAGACCCTTGTTGGAATTTCTAGACTTGGCAGTTCGAAGGACAAAGAGTCTATTGATTCATATGTTAAGCCCTAATATTGGCTCATTACCCCTTAATTGGGGCATATTAGATTAGTAATTCTATTTTATTTATGTCGTCTTAGGCCATTAGTTGTAATTTAGATTAGTAATGTTATTTTAATTATGTCGGCTTTAAGCCATTATACCCCTAGTCTCCTATATATACCAAGGAAACATTTTCATTTTGAATCATCTTGTACTTGAACATTTAAGTGGGGTAAAAGGAGGTTTCCCCCTCGAAGAGGCTTATTATCTGAAATTATCTCTTTTTCAAGACGTTGAGTACTTTTTCTGAGGTTTTTATATGCTATATTGATGTATCAGAGCTCAAGGTCTTGGGGTTTTGCTGCTACATCTGAGACACCATGGAATTTTCTCTATAACTTTTTTTCTACATTGTTTCATAAGGAACCACTTGGAGGGTATTTAGCAGACGGATCAAGGTATGTTGGTTTCAAAATTCAGCTCCTGAGGCTTTATACTTTTGGAGATATAGCCTGTACAAGATAGGGTTATGGAATCATCCTGAAATGAGTCATTGAGGCATTTTCTCTATAAAAACGTTTCTGTAATGTTTCATACCCTGCCCTCTAGAGACCGTTTACAGAAATTAGTATTGTATCTGTGGTAAAAAGGTCAGATTTTGGGTCATCTTAAATTTGTAGATACACCCTGTGTAAGATAGGGTATCTGACTAGCCCTATTGACTAGTCTCAAGAAGGTGTTCTAGGTAAAACAATCATAAATTCTTCCTAGAGTATCCAAATTGAGTGGGACTGGTTGCATTGGATCATGGACAGTCTGTAGTATTTTGGGTACGAGTTTCAGAATTTGATATCAATTATTTTGTGCGAGGCATTATATACAAGTGAGATCTCCTGGAAAGGCCAAAAATCGACAAGTTGTGAGGAAGTTACTGTAAATTCCACTTGGAACTTTCAATTTTGATCAGACCTATGGCATTGCAGAGAAGAAATATCAGAGAACTACCTAAAGGAAAGTTTCATACCCATAAGGGCCTAAACGTGGGAGATATAATAGAATAAATATTGTCTAGCAGAACCACCTGAAAATCAAGACTCAAAAGTGATATTTGGCCAACATGCCACCCAAAAAGGGACCTCCTACACCAAATAAGCCTCCAGAAAATCCTAATTGGACTCTTGATGAAGGTGAAGAAATGCGTAGGGACATAAA
>ML793574.1:414694-427173 GCA_009831015.1 Picea engelmannii
AAACATATAACACATATGTTTGAATTTTATATATATATTAATGAATTTGTTAATTATTATTTTATTTTTTTTATTTTTTATATAAATTTCAACCTTTTTGGTTGTAATTAAAAATGTTTGGGTTTTTTCCACCTTTTTAATGTGTTTTTGGGTTATAATGTTTTTTTACTTTTTTTTAATTTGTTTCTCATTTTCTCTTACTTTGGGTATATATATTTTTTATTTTATGGTTTTTTTTCCTGTTTAATTTTATAGGTTTTTCTTCAATGGTTTTTTTTTAATATAACTTTTCTCTTACTTTACACATAAACATATATATATTTTAATTTTATGTTTTTTTTCCTGTTTAATTTTCTAGGTTTTTCTTCAATGTTTTTTTTTAATAAAAATTTGTATTTAAATTTTTTTTTTTTTTAATTTCAATTCCTTTTGTTTTCTTATATTTTTTAGTTTTTAATTGATCCAAAAGAAATGAATTATATCTCTTTGGTAAATATTTCAAAATGGTGTTATTTAATTACAATTATTTTCTATGTATTGAAATAAAGGTAAACCAATGTGTTAAAAATGATATTTTCCACTATATTTGATGCAACCGCACCCCTCGGAGCATGATCGACCTCACAGGATCTTCTTCTCCTCGGTCCGAAGAATGTCAATGGTTCTTCTGATCTCTTATCGAGAATCTTCCTTACCCACAACGCCTCTTTACCCAATCCTCCTTTTCTTCACTCGGAGGATCAGAACTTTGCGACTTCGCGAGTTCACTATCGATTTATGGGCTCTCGAATCCCCGAGACCCGATGTGTTAATCAAGCTAACTTTCTCCCGCCTTGTCGGGACTTCTATCCTTATCACAATCTCGCCACTCGTGACACCAGGCGCTCTGTTTTCCAAACCCCGACACACGAGACGCTGAAAGGCTGAGACTCGCGATCTCGCTCCCTCGGGACTTCGCCACTCGCGATATCAAATGACTCTTACCTCGACTCTCGAGGCCTGAGACGCCAAACCTCCAATGGCTTATGCTACCTGTCCTCCACTATGTTTTTTGGCCCACACTACTTACGTAGCAGTCGGAATATCACATCTCGCTAGGTCGCGATTTCCGTTGAGTAGATTTGGAGTCTCGCCTCACGAACTCCCGATATGATGATCTACGAGTAGAACCACCCTCCTCGTGATCCCGATCGACGACTCCTTCCCTCTTGAGCTTCGAACCTTTTCCGCACCCGCACTGTAGCCTCCTTGCACCTTGCAAGATCCAACGATCCATGGAACTTCACGAAATATTCTGGATGATTCAGTCTGTTCGTTCGTCCTTGATTCCTGCAAAATGAAACAAGTGCTTCCTCCACAAAGACTTGTTCACCTGCCCGCGAGCTTTGATCGCTTGCTCAAATGCTTCAATGCACAAACTCTCCTTGTGAAATCCTTTGAAAATATCAAAGGCCTACTCCTCCTGAGCTTATTCTCGAATTCTCAAGTACTTCTAAGAACTTTTTGCGTGCACTCCTTGCGACAAACTTTCAACAACTTCTAAGTGTTGAAGTTTCGACTCTGCGCACACCTGCAACAACAGTCTTGATTCCCTTTTCTCAGAATCACAACTCCGAGTCTTCACTTGGCCTGCACACTCCTTGCATGGATCTTCTACTCAACTGTGCTTCTGGGAACTTAGAAAAAAAGTTATCTCTATCTGAAGCCCTCTGTCAACGCACTCCTTGCGGACAAATTCAACTGCACTCCTTGCAGGAATTCTCTGGCTCAGAATAGAGAAACAATTGAAACTAATTCCTTCTCCCTTCATAGTTCAATTCAACCATGAAATCACATACACAGCATATAAAAGCAATGCATGACCAGAAGCAAAACATTCATGACCACAACAATAAGGTACACAGAGAAACAACAGAAAGCTTCCTATGGTGCTCTGTCACCAAGCTTCTCAGCAAGTCTCCCAGACTTCTGTTCACCACTTCCTTATGTCCATCTATTTGAGGATGATAATCAGAAATAAACGCCAAGTTAGTTCCTATCTTCTTCCATAGCGTCCTCCAGAAATGTCCAATGAATTTTGCATCCCTGTCCGAAACTATACTTTTCGGCAATCCATGGAGTCGAATGACCTCCTTGAAAAACAAATTCACGATGTGAGTCGCATCATTGGTCTTATGGCATGGAATAAAGTGTGCCATCTTTGAAAACCTCTCCATGACCACAAAGATGGAATCAACACCTCTTTGTGCCCTCGACAAACCCAATACAAAATCCATGCTTATTGCCTCCCACAGCCTCTCTGGTATGGGCAATGGATGATAAAAACCTGCATTTTGCTTCCTTCCTTTCGAATGCTGACAAACTCTACGTTTGTCAATGAACCTCTTGACATCTGCTCGCATCCCTGACCAAAAATATGACTCATTCAGCTTCACGAATGTTTTGTCATGGCCAAAGTGTCCTGCCAATCCTCCACTGTGTTTCTCCTTCAACAGGTTCTCCCTCATGGAGCAATTTGGAATACACAGTTGATTTCCTCTGAACAACAATCCTTCCTGGATCATATAATCTATCCATGGGATTCTGTCTCTGAGAATTGGATTCTCAGCTGCTTCATATGCTTCTTCAAAATCTGCATCTCCTGCATACATGTCCCTAAGATTTTCAAAACCCAATGTCTTGACTCGGAACTCCTGCAGCAACAAACACTTCCTGCTCAAAGCATCAACCACTTTGTTAGCAGTTCCTGAAAAGTGTTTAATTACAAATGTAAAATTCTGCATATATTCTACCCATTTTGCATGTTTCTGATTCAACTTCTCTTGTTGACTCACAAAATGTAATGCATGATTATCACTGTATAAAACAAATTCCTTCGGGACCAAGTAATGCCTCCACTTTTTCAATGCCTATATGATAGCATAAAATTCTTTATCACAAGTGGAGTATTTCAGCTTCGTCTCATCCAGATTCTCCCTGAAATATGAAATTGGTCTGTTTTCCTGGCTCAAAACCGCTCTTATGGCAAAGCCACTCACATCACATTTCACCTGAAATGTCTTCTGGAAATTCGACAACACCAACACTGGTTGTTTCGTGATATTCTACTTAAACAGATTGAAGCTCTTCTCAGCCTCTACTGTCCAACGAAAATTCTTATGCCACTTCTTCACTGTGTCCATCATCGCTGCGCTAATTCCACTGAAATTCCTGATGAATTTTCGATAGAAACTAGCCAAACCATGAAAAATTCTCACCTCGAAAATATTTCTTGGTGATGGCCAATTCTTAATCACTTCTACCTTATCTGGATCCATATTCAACTCATTCGCCAAAATAACAAACCCCAAATAAATGAGCTCTGTCTTCATGAATGAGCACTTCTTTGTGTTTATCAACAGCTTCTCCTGCTATAGCTTCCTCATCACAATGGCCAAATAATTCAGATGTTCAGCCTTCGTCTTACTGAAGATCAATATATCATCGAGATATATGATGACAAACTTCTCGATGAATCCCCTCAGGACTTCATTCATCAACCTCATAAATGTGCTCGGTGCGTTTGTCAAGCCAAATGGCATGACTAGCCATTCATACAGTCCTTCGTTAGTTTTGAAGGTTGTCTTCCACTCATCGCCTTCTCTCATGCGAATCTGGTGATATCCACTTTTCAAATCAATCTTTGAAAAAAATCTTTCCCCACTCAGGCAATCCATCAGATCATCCATTCTCGGCAATGGAAACCTATACCTGATGGTTATTTTGTTAATTTCTCTTGAGTCAGTACACATTCTCCAACCACCATCCTTCTTTGGACTGAGTACTGTTGGAACAGCACACGGGCTTAGACTTTTCCTGACCAAACCTTTATCCAATAACCTCTGGACCTGCTTTTTAACCTCCTCATTTTCTTGTGGTGTCAACCTATACGCGACTTTGTTTGGCAAACTAGCTCCTGGTATGAGGTCTATATGGTGACTTACACTTCTCATCGGTGGAAACGAATGAGGTAATTCATCCACTACGGTGTCTTCGAACTCTTCCAACAGTTCCTGAATCTCATCTGGTAGATCATCTACTCTTGTGCAAGTCAGAACAATCCTCAACTTTCTGACCACAAAGAACTGTGGATCTTCTTTCTTCTCCATCTCTGTAAGAAGTTCCTTCCCACTCATGAGAAGTATTGTGTTTCTTATTTCCGGCTTCACTTCCTTATCCTTTCTCGGAAGCAACATATGGGTTTTCCCATTCTTCTCTAAAGTATATGTGTTCATTCTCCCATCATGAACCACATTTTTGTCATACTGCCATGGTCTACCCACTAATAAGTGGAAAACATCCATGGGAATAACATCACATAAAATCTTATCATTATATCCACCTATCTTGAATTCAACTAAACACTATTTAGTGACACTCACCTGATGTCCCTTCTGTAGCCATGAAACTTTGTATGGACTCGGGTGATCAGTTGTCTCCAGCTCCAGCTTTTCTACCATCTCGATTGAAATAAGGTTATCCATGCTTCCACTATCCATGATAACCTTGCATACTCTGTCCTTGGTCTTGCAAGCTGTTCTAAACAGTCTGGTCCTTTGAGCTGAACTCTCCACCTCCTTCTCGAGTGTCAAAAGGACTTTATGCATCCCAAGCGATCTTCCGCCTTCTGCATCTTCCGTCTCAGCATCACGCTTTTGTGCTTTTGCGATGTGAGCTTCTCCGATGTCCTTATTTTTCTCTGGACACTCAAATGACCTATGTCCATTCTTCCCACATGTGAAACATGTGATTACTCCACCTCAGCCTCTTCCTCTACCTCTGGTACGAGGAAAAGTATTTGCGTCAGCATAATCTCCCTTCTGCTCATTATGCTGCCCTCTTTGTTCAATGTATGGTCCTTTCTGTGAGGTACCACCTCTTTCAATTCTACCCTGAGGTTTCTTCCATTCCTCCTTGGGTTTCTGGTATTTTTCTTGGGCAACTGCCTTGCCTCTGGGCTGACTTCTACCTTGCCCTCGCTGACCTTTCTTACGGCTCAAATTCTCTTCTACTTTCAGAGCCATCTGATAAGCATCCTCTATCGTCCTGATGGTAACCATGCTTAACTCATCCTGAATGTCGTATCTCAGACCATTCAGATATATAGCAACCTTCTCATCATCGCTCTCCCGATGACCTACTCTGATGTCCAGTCGATAGAATTCCTCAGTATATTCTTTCACTGTCATCAACTTCTGTCTCAGGTTCTGCATTCTCCTAAACAGAGTAATTTGGTAATCCCTTGGGATGAACTTCGCTTTCATATTCGTGATCATTCGATCCCATCTTTTGATCTTTTTCTTTCCCTTGGAACGTCTATCAGCTTGTAGCTCGTCCCACCACAATGTTGCATGTCCTTTTAGGTGCATGACAACATGTCTGACCTTCTTATCCTCTTCAATATATTCATAATCGAAGTAGGTATCAAGAGCTTAGATTCAGTCCAATAGCTCTTCTGCATCCAGATTCCCCTCATAGACTAGAATGTCCATCTTCTCCTTCACACCCATTCTGGCGATAGCTTTAATCAACCACTCAGTTGATGCATCTTCAGTTGCAACTTCCTCTTGCTGTTCGGCCTCAATTTTACTGTCGGAATCACTAAGATCCCCTGCACTAACTATGCGTATCTGGTTTGTCTCCATCTCCTCGAGTCTTTCTCAAATATCTCTCATCTGTCTCTCCATTTCTGGATTTCTTGCCGGTCTACCTCTTCTTTGCACCTCCCTGTCTTCTGGGTTGGGTGACTTCCTTTCTCTTCTGGGTGGCATGGTGAATTTTTCCTTTCTCTACTATAGAAAACAAAGAGTCAATCCAGCTCTGATACCACTCCTGACGCAACCGCAGCCCTCGAAGCACGATCACCCTCACAGGATCTTCTTCTCCTCGACCCGAAGAATGTCAATGGTTCTTCTGATCCCTTATTGGGAATCTTCCTTACCCACAGCTCCTCTTTACCCAATCCTCCTTTTCTACACTCGGAGGATCAGAACTTCACGGCTTTGCAAGTTCACTATCGATTTCTGGGCTCTCGAATCCCCGAGATCCGATGTGTCAGTCAAGCTGACTTTCGCCCGCCTTGTCGAGACTTTTGTCCTTATCGTGATCTCGCCACTCATGACACCAAGCGCTCTATTTTCCAAACCCCGACACATGAGACGCTGAAAGGCCAAGAATCGCGATCTCGCTCCCTCGCAACTTCACTACTGGTGAGATCAAATGACTCTTACCTCGAATCCCGAGGCCCGAGACGCCGAACCTTCGATGGCTTATGCTACTTGTCCTCCATTATCTTTTGTGGCCCACACTACTTACGTAGCGATCGGAATATCGCATCTCTCTAGTTCGCGACTTTCATTGAGTAGATTTGGAGTCTCACCTCACGAACTCCCGATATGCCGATCTACAAGTAGAACCACCCTCCTCATGATCTCGATCGACAGCTCCTACCCTCCTGAGCTTCGAACTTTTTCTGCACCCGCACTGTAGCCTCCTTGCACCTTGCAAGATCCAATGATCCACAGAACTTCGTGAAATATTTCGGATGATTCAGTTCATCCATTCATCCTTGACGATTCCTGCAAAATGAAACAAGCGCTTCCTCCACAAATACTTGTTCACCTGCCCGTGAGCTTTGATCGCTTGCTTGAACGCTTCAATGCACAAACTCTCTCTATGCAATCCTTTGAAAATCTCAAAGGCCTACTCCTCCTGAGC
Source organism: Picea engelmannii (assembly GCA_009831015.1). Taxonomy (NCBI): domain Eukaryota; kingdom Viridiplantae; phylum Streptophyta; class Pinopsida; order Pinales; family Pinaceae; genus Picea; species Picea engelmannii. The sequence continues at coordinate 421,451 of ML793574.1, forward strand.
TTTTTCTCGACTTCTCAAGTCCTTCTGAGAACTTTTTGCTCTCACTCCTTGCAGCAAACTTTTAACAACTTCTAAGTGTTGAAGTTTCGACTCTGCGCACACCTGCAGCAGCAGTCTTGATTCCCTTTGCTCAGAATCACAACTCTGAGTCTTCACTTGGCCTGCACACTCCTAGAATGGCTCTTCTACTCAACTGTGCTTTTGGGAACTTAGAACAAAAGTTATCTCTATTTGAAGCCCTCTGTTAACGCACTCCTTACGGACAAATTCAACTGCACTCCTTGCAGGAATTCTCTGGCTTAGAATAGAGAAACAATTGAAACTAATTCTTTCTCCCTTCATATTTCAATTCAACGATGAAATCACATACACAGCATATAAAAGCAATGCATGACCGGAAGAAAAACATTCATGAGCACAAAAATAAGGTACACAGAGAAACAACACAAACCATGGATTTGAATCAATTCTTCTTCTATTAATTCAAATGCCTGTACATGGGTGTTCTTCATACAGTTCTCTATTTTCTCTTCTCTTCTGAATACTCTCAATAATCCAGAATTTTTTTACAATGTACAATGAGGGTGTCTATATCCCGTTTCCCTCGTGCGCTCTAAAGCTATCAAATCTAGAATTAAATATTCTATCTACTTTACATTAACTATATTAAATGCCTCATCTACCTAAGGACATGAGCTATCTGCTCAAGGTCCATTACAATATACAAAGTGTGTTTCATTAAATCCAACATTAATGTTTGCGCAACAATATCAAGGTATTTTCAAACTTTGTGCTGGCTTGTCCAACTGTCTTTTCTGCTTCCATGCTGGCTCGCTTGATGAGTTGTCGATGCTCCTGCATCAATATTTAAAAAGTATGGAACCATAACTTAATTAATGACATAAAATTATATGAAAAATATTAATTTAAATAAAATAAATGTTGTACAACATTTTTAACAATGGAAGGAGGATGGAAATATGATTAAAAACACCATTGAATAAAAAAAAATAGAAATATAGAAAAGTTTGAAAATAGATGAAAAACACAGTTGAGAAAAAAATAAAAAAAATTGAACAATTTGAAAATAAATGGAAAAACAAGCATTTAAAAACAAAAGAGTGGAAGCCTTATGTATCAGAAAATTTTAAATATCAAAAAAATACCTAAAAAGGGAGGGGGGTGCTACTGGTAACACCATTTTTAAAAACAAAGTAAAAAACATGACCCCCCCCAAAACGAGAACTCTGTAGAGTTCTGATTAAGTTGGTAACTATGCTCCATCACAAATTTCTTCCACCGAACGTTCATAATACTTAAGGATCTCATATAAAACCCATCTCGATACTTAAGGATGTTTGATTTCCCTGCATAATACTTAAGGAAGGTTTGATTATTGAATTACAAAGTTGAGTTGATGTCACAGAAGATTCAATTCACCCACAACAAATTTCATTTACCGAGCCCACATAGTGAGCAGTGAATGGGGTGGATGTTTAAATTTCTTCAATATGTGCATATATGCATTGAAATTTGACATGGTTAGACTAGACACATGCCTTGATAGTATGGGAGGGTTTCAAGACTCAAGAATGTATGTTGTCCCCACATAATATTTGAGATCTTCCACATTTTCATCAACTTTCATCATGGCGCACCTCGCATTGTCATCATTTGCCATTACCTTTTATAGAATCATTGTCGGAACTATCTTGAGATCCGACAAGGAACTTACAATACACCCATTACAAATTTCTTCCACCGAACCCGCATAATACTTAAGCATCTCATATAACACCCATCATGATACTTAAGGGTGTTTGATGCCCCCGCATAATACTTAAGGAGGGTTTAAATATTGAGTTACCAAGTTGAGTTGATGTCGTAGAAGCTTCAATTCACCCACCACAAATATCATGCACCGACCTCGCATAGTGAGCAGTGAATGGAGCCAATGTTGAAATTTCTTCAATATGTGCATGTGTGCATCGAAATTTGTCATGGTTAGACTAGACACATGCCTTGATAGTATGGGAGGGTTTCAAGACTCAAGGATGTATGATGTACCCACATAATATTTGATATCATCCACATTTGCATCAACGTTCATCATGTTGCACCTTTGATTGTCATCATTCATCATTCCCTTCTATCGAATCGTTGTTAGAACTATCTTGAAATTCAACATGGAACTTCCAATACACCCATTATAAATTTCTTCCACCGAACTTGCATAATACTTAAGGATCTCATAACACCCATCACGATACTCAAGGATGTTTGATGTCCTCACATAATACTTAAGGAGGTTTTGATTATTGAATTACCAATTCGAGTTGATGTCTCATAAGCTTCAATTCGCCCACCACAAATGTCATGCACCGACCCCATATGGTGAGTAGTGAATGGGACCAACGTTGAAATTTCTTCAATATGTGCATGTATGCATCGAAATTTGACATGGTTAGACTAGACACATTCCTTAACCATATGGGAGGGTTTGAGGACTCAAGGTTTTATGATGTACCCACATAATCTTTGAGATCATCCACATTTTCATCAACATTCATCATGGTGCATCTGTCATTGTCATCATTCATCATTCCCTTGTATAGAATTGTTGTCGAAACTATCTTGAAATTTGACATGGAACTTCCAATACACACTCACAAATTTATTCCACTAAACCCGCATAATACTTAAGGATATCATAACACCCATCATGATACTTAAGGATGTTTGATGTCCCTGCATATAACTTAAGGAAGTTTTGATTATTGAATTACCATGTCGAGTTGATGTCGTAGAAGCTTCAATTCACGCACCAAAAATGTCATGCATCGACCCTGCATAGTGAGTAGTGAATGGGGAAAATGTTCAAATTTCTTCAATATGTTCTTGTATGCATCGAAATGTGACATGGTCAAACTAGACACATGCCTTTATGGTATGGGAGGGTTTCAATACTCAAGGATGTATGATGCCCCCACATAATCTTTGAGATCATCCACATTTTCATCAATGTTCATCATGATGCACCTCTCATTGTCATCATTCGTCATTTCTTTATATAGAATCATTGTCAGGACTATATTGAAATTTGACATGGAACTTCTAATACACCAATCACAAATTTATTCCGTCGAACCCGCATAATACTTAAGGATAACATAACACACATCAATATACTTAAGGATGTTTGATGTCCCCATATAATACTTAAGGAGGGTTTTATTATTGAATTACCAAGTCAAATTGATGTCGCAGAAGCTTGAATTCACCCACTACAAATGTCATCCACTGACCCCTCATAGTGAGTAGTGAGTGGGGTCAACATTGAAATTTCTTCAATATGTTCCTCTATGCATTGCAATTTGACATGGTTAAACTAGGAACATGCCTTGACCATATGGGAGGGTTTCTATACTCAAGGATGTATGATGTCCCCACATAATATTTGATATCATCCACATTTGCATCAACGTTCATCATGTTGCACCTTTGTTTGTCATCATTCATCATTCCCTTCTATAGAATCATTGTTAGAACTATCTTGAAATTTGACATGGAACTTCCAATACACCCATTATAAATTTCTTCCATCAAACCGAATAATACTTAAGGATCTCATAACACCCATCACGATGCTTAAGGATTTTTGATGTCCCTGCATAATCCTTAAGGAGAGTTTGATTATTGAATTAACAAGTCAATTTGATGTTGCATAAGCTTCAATTCACCCACCACAAATGTCATGCATCGAACCTGCTTAGTGAGCACTTAATGGGGCCAATGTTGAAATTTCTTCAATATGTGCCTGCATGCATCACAATTTGACATGGTTAAACTAGACAAATTCCTTGATGGAATGGGAGGGTTTCAAGACTCAAGGATGTATGATGTCACCACATAATCTTTGAGATCATTTGCATTTGCATCATTTTTCATCATGGTGCACCTCTCATTGTCATCATTTGTCATTCCCTTCTATAGAATAGTTGTCGGAACTATCTTGAAATTTGACATGGAACTTACAATATACCAATCACAAATTTCTTCCACCAAACCCACATAATACTTAAGGATCTCATAACACCCATCACGATACTTAAGGATGTTTGATGTACCCACATAATACTTAAGGATCTTTGGATTATTGAATTACCAAGTCGAGTTGAAGTTGCGAAATCTTCTATTCACCCACCACAAATTTAATGCAACAACACCACATAGTGAGAAGTGAATGGTGCCAACATTTAAATTTCTTCAATATGTTCATGTATGCATCAAAATTTGACATGGTTAGACTAGAAACATGCCTTGACGGTATTGGAGGGTTTCAAAACTCAAGGATGTATGATGTCCCCACATAATCTTTTAGATCTTCCACATTTGCATCAACGTTCATCATGGTGTACCTCTCATTGTCATCATTCGTCATTTTGTTTTATCGAATAATTGTCAGAACTATATTTAAATTTGACATGGAACTTCTAATACACCCATCACAAATTTCTTCCACTGAACCCACATAATACTTAAGGATCTCATAACAGCCATCAGGATACTTAAGGATGTTTGATATCCCCGCATAATACTTAAGGAGGGTTTTATTATTTAATTACCATGTCGATTTGATGTCGCAAAAGCTTAAATTCACCAACCACAAATGTCATGCACTGACCCTGCATAGTGAGCATTGAATGGGGCCAACATTGAAATTTATTCAATATGTGCCTATATGCATGGAAGTTTGACATGGTTATACTAGACACATGCCTTGATAGTATGGGAGGGTTTCAAGACTGAAGGATGTATGATGTCCCCACATAATCTTTGATATCATTCACATTTTCATTAACGTTGATCATGGTGCACCTCTCATTGTCATCATTCATCATTCCCTTCTATAGAATCGTTGTTGGAACTATCTTGAAATTTGACATGGAACTTCCAATACACCCATGACGTAGTTACCAACTTAATGAGAACTGTAACCTCAAAGCGAGAACTCTAGCCCTTAAAACCCATATTTTTGCATAAAAAACATGAAAATCAACAACCAAATCAAAAAGTGGTGCTACCGGTAGCACCATGTTTTGTAACTGGGTCAAAATTACAATTTTTTTCAAGAATGGGCTTAAATGATCAAATGGATTGTCAAAAAAACTTTAAAATCAACCCCCAAATCAAAAAGTGGTGCTACCGATAGCACCACATTTTTTAATCGGGTTAAAATTACAACTTTTTTCAAGCATGGGCTTAAAGGATAAATTGGTTGCTAAAAAAAAATATCTAAAATCAACCTCCAAATCAAAATGTGGTGCTACTGATAGCACCGATTTTTCTGACCGCGTCAAAATTACAACTTTTTTCAAACATGGCCCTAAAACATAAAATAGTTGCTTAGAAAAACCTTAAAATCAACACCGAAATAAAAACATGACGCTACCAAAAACAAAATAATTGTTTTAAACATTAAAATTACAGCTAATTATGACCTAATTCAAATTGTGGCCTTGACAACAAATCCCTACACAAATAAAAACCCAAAATTGCATCCTAAATGGCCCCTTGAAAATTTATTTAATAACTTTTTTTTTTCTTTCTTAAATTTACGTTAAAAAATAAATAAAGATAAAACATAAAATCTTTACAAATATATATTTTTTAATGAAGACAAAAACACATTTAAAAAAATATATTCAAAATCCTAAATAAAT
>ML793574.1:452397-471047 GCA_009831015.1 Picea engelmannii
TTTTTTCTTGCATATATATTGCAGCTACTTACCTCATGTATTTTTCAAGATCATATATAACTTGTTTGATGTTGTTTTCAAATCCATTTGGGAGAGATAGAGGTAGAACATACAATAACAGTAAAAATGAATCATTACTTGTTCAAAACTAGAAAAAAAAAAAATATCAAAAAATACAACTAATATATAAATATGAATACTAAAATGATTAGTTAACTTAATGAAGGTATTCCAATCATGTGTTTTTACCACACGAAATTCACCTTTCTTTGTTAAGAAATTCAATTTTTTGAATGACCTCTTTTACACCATTGCCTTGCTGCTCTATTAATAACCATGGAAGGTTATTTTGGCCTCCATTGTTATTTGATCAAATCACACTTTGCATTGCATGATTGGTTTCCCGAATTTCTTTACAAATTTTGACAATGTTTTCTTTATCCCTCCTTCCATCTATGATTTTCCATAATGTTTCTATGACATTCTTCTCGATAAGAATTGCATCAAATAAATGAACCATTTTTAGGTCCTTAGAGTAGGGCAACCTCATGAATTGAGTCAGAAAACATTTCATTCCTTCACAATCATGACATTGATGAACCATAAACGAAATAAGAACATTATTTATAAAATGCGGTAAAATAAAATGAATAATTAAAATAAAATTAAAAAACATGATTCCATTTACGATACATAAAAATGCATAGCTCGAGGATCAATTCTGCCATATGCCAATTTCCATAGGTGAGGTGTCATTCTTTGTGCTTTTAGTCCAGTCTCTTGTTTCCCATTCAAAAGATCTTTTTCAGTAGTATGATACTTATGGTTCTTAGAGAGGAACTGTGTATACTCATGAAACAACTCATTTCCTAAAAATTTTGACGGACGAGATTTCATCTTCGAACCACAAACTGGACATGCAAATTTACCCTTTGTTTTAAAACCCACAACAGATGGATTAACGTGAATTATTAATATATGAAATGATTATTTAAACAACATGCATGATATATTCAATTAATTATATATTATTCAAGCATGCAATATGGAACGTTACATACCAAAAAAATGTGTTAGTCCGGGGGCATCATGAATTGTCCATAAAAGTATTCCACAACATTGAAATCTCTTCTGCCAAATTGGTTTACAGATGTCATACATAGTGATTCCCTCCCATAACTTTATTATCTCGTCGATAAGAGGATCAATATACACATTGATATCTTTAACTTGGTATTTACCTAATTGTTTGAAATTACACGAAATTACTACCATGGTATGTATATATGCGTAAATAAATAAATAAAAGATGTTATGCAAAAAAAGAGAAAAATAAAAAATTTAAATTTGAAAAATTAATGTAAACTCATCAAACAACTCCTTTCCAAAAATTTTTGACTGACGAGATTACATCTTGGGACCAGAAACTGGACATGCAAATTTACCCTTTGTTTTAACACCCACAACAGATGGATTAATGTGAATTATTAATATATGAAATGGTTATTTAAACAACATGCATGATATATTCAATTAATTATATATGATTCAAGCATGCAATATGGAACATTACATACCAAAAAAATGCATTAGTCCCGGGGCATCATGAATTGTCCATAAAAGTATTCCACAACATTGAAATATCTTCTACCAAATTGGTTTACAGATGTCATACATAGTGATGCCCTCCCATAATTTTAGTAGCTCGTTGATAAGAGGATCAACACACACATTGATATATTTAACTTGGTATTTACCTAATTGTTTGAAATTACACAAAATTACTACCATGGTATGTATATATATGGTAAATAAATAAATAAAAGATGTTATTCAAATAAAAAGAAAAATAAAAAATTTAAATTCGAAAAATTAATGTAAACAAATACTTGGAATAATCATTGTCAACATTATGTGATCCATATTTATTGAAATCCAAGGAGGAATGTTATTGTCGATAACAAAAATAGGCCACATTGAGTAAACAACTCGAATCTCTCCAAATGAATTAACACCGTCAGTTGCCAATGAAAGCCTAACATTACGAGGTTCATCTGTAAATTATGACCATTTTGCACCAATTTCCTTAAGCATTCAAAGAATTCCATCTTAAATTATCTTTCATGCATGGTATTTCATAAATTGTGACATGCTTTGGCACCTGAACAGTCCTTGCAAATGTGGAATTATGGGAATATGTCGGAGAACCTTTCAATGGACCATTTTTGTTATTTGATTGGTTTGATATCTACTGATACCACATAGCGGGCATTCTGTTTTCGATGCATGTTTTCCATAATATTTAATATGATCATTAGGACATGCATCTATACTTTGATACTCCATTCCAATGTATTTCATAATGGCATGTAAATCTCGATATGTGCAAAGTAAAATATTTGACGAGGTTAACAAAAATTCACCTAACAATCTAAAACATAAAAAATAAATAGTTAATGTAAAAAATAGTAATTGTAAATATTGCATTTTTATTTTACACATTAATCAACAATAAAAAAATGTGGAAAAGTCAACTTTTATGTAGATGTGATGAAAAATATTACATACCTTAGGATATGTGTCATACAAGTGTTTGACAGATGATTTGTAACTTTCAAGTTCACCAACAACAATGTAGTGGAGAGGATATTTTCTGTTGACCCTTTATAAAGTCGTTTAATTGCATTTTCATTTAGAGGTTAATCATAAATATGATCACTATTGTCCCCATGATCCTCATCTGGATGACCAAATAATTCTTGGATAATTTGATTTGTCCCATCATATTGAACTGTGTTATTATTTCATCTACTTCCATGGGATCATTAACTTGATCTTAATTATCGTCTCTAAGTTCTTCATCTTGTACTACACCATGATCATTTCTGCTACTAGTTGGTGATTTGTGCATAAAGTTAGGGAGCAAATCTAACTTTATAATTACAAATAATCATGAAAAATTAGTGCATGTATAAAAAAATATAAAAGTTTGAGAATACAATAAATATTAAAACAAATAATGAGTGTATATATAGCTAATTACCATGGGACGATATTCATTTCATCCCCGGTCCATGTGCCCATATTTTCTACAATTTGTTTTAGTTGTTGCTATTAAAACTCTTTCGAGACGTCTAGTACAAAAAATTTTGCAAGGGAAATAATATTTACCGTCACCCTTTTCACCCTCTTTAATTCTTTTCGCATCGCTAATGTTTTCTAACATTCTTCCCCACATACATATACTAAAAAAAAATACATGTTTTTTGTTCGCCAAGAAGACCGACTTATACCCTTTTTGAAGTTTCATTATTATAGAAAACTTGTCGCAACATCCATAAAATGAAATATATTTATAGATTTTATAACGTCGCAATTTCGGCAATAGTTGACCAAGTCAAAGTTGACTTGGTCAAATACTAGGTGACCATTGGGATGGGGAAAACTTAGTTTCCATAACGTCTCAAGTGTGACGAATATTTCACCAACGTTGAAATATAGATGAAAATCCAATGGCATCACAATAGTGAAATGTGTTTGTATTACATCGCAAAAGCGATGTTATCGGGCAATATGGAGAAAAAGTTTTCAAATTTCCTCTATTTTTCGATAGTATGTCCAATTTTGTTCATAACGTCGCAAACAGAATGTCAAATTTTTTCCAATATGTACTAGTGTCCTTTAGCTGATATAAAATTCAATTTTTTCACAAGCGCTTCCTTCAAACCACTTTCCATGTGACCATGGCTCGAAACCATGGGATTATTCACTCTTTAGCACCTCTAATTGACCCCATTTACCTTTTCATGCGACCGAAATTGGGACCAAATCCTATGGACTTCGACCTTCAACTATTTTCCCTTTTAATATTCTGATTTATCACAGAGTTAAACTTCGTCGAAATCCTTCCAATAACTCTACTAGTATATCATATGGTCATGTTTAATCTCCCATTGAATGGATGGTCTTGCCCCATCTGGAGGATTCAATGAGATAAATGGTTACGACTTAATCAGGAACTAGTATGGACAACCCTTAATCAATTTGGGAATTCGACGCTCCGGGACTTTGGAACATTACAACTTACCTGGAGTGATACTCACAAAAGTACTTACAATATCCTTCCACTTTTTAATCCGATGACTAAAGATTAATAAAAAAGTGGGATGGATGGTCCTTAGCCAATTTCAAACTTTTGTGCTCTGGGACTCTGGGACATTTCAACTCCCAAGTTGGTCAACTCCACCGGAGTGATACCTACCAAAGTTCCTATGCCATCCTTCCACTGCTCAATCTAACAGTTGAGAAAGGTCCCAAATGGATATTAGATCGACGATCTACAGAAATTCGTTACTCTAGGAATTCGACACTTTATATGGTATAGATGTTGGACACCCCAGAGGCTATACTCTCAGAGACGACATGGCATGTTCATGTCAGCTATGGTGACATGTACCCATGGCATGTGTTCCACATGTCACTAAAAAATGAATAGGCTGGGGACCAAAATGTATAGAATCCAAGTGACATGTGTCCCCACATGGCACTCCTGCCACATGACCTACAATTCATAATCCATCAAATGGATCATCCACATCTCTTATCCAAATATTATGGCCTACATGATTTCACGACGACGACTTTACACTTTGTGGTTTCGACACTTTAGGGATTTTTCCATTCTCCAATAATCATTAGAGTGGAAAAGTCTCAAAGTTTTGAAATTTCACTATCCTTCCATCATTGCTAGATCCGATGATCAAAATTACTTTTGAAATCCATCCATCGTTCTAACGGATGAAGGGACTTTGGTACTTTGGTGCTCTGATACTCCAGATTATAACATTTCTAAAAGGGTTCGATTCTCCCGAAGTTAAACTTTTCAAAGTGCTCAACGCTGGAGGAACCTAACTAACATATGAGATTTCACTTGAGCCTCTTATCAGATTGGACGACTAGAAGGAATTTGCGACTTTGGCCTTTTAACGCTTCTTCCTTTCTTCCGATAATCACTGAAGTGGTGAATTTTTAGAGTTTTTTTTTCATATCCTATTAGAATTCTATCAACGAATGGTGATCAACAAGTTTGATCTGGTGGTTGTAAATTAATCTCTCCTAGGCTCAAGTTTCACCTTTATCTAATGGTCCTGGTTCACCTACCTTCTGATCTAATGATCCATAAATCCTTGATTGTTGAGTGGTGATCACTCCCAAATTCAAAAGGGAACGAGCACGATTCTACGATCCTTTACAAATGATCTTTTTCTGCATGATGCTCTGGCTTCTGTGCAATCTTTACAACACTATCTCTTCTGATATTTATGATTTCAAGGATATATTCATTCTTAACCATAATACACTTTCCAATATATTTTTCGCATACTAGTCTGGTGTTTCCACCTGAAGCTCTGATGCCAATTTGTAACACACCCAACCACCCACAATCCGAGTTATGCTAATTCAAGCCCACCTCTAGACTTCTTTCGAATTATGATGAAATTTTAATGAATGAAGATGCATGAAATATTCACATGTAGAGTTAAAGATTCATGCTACAACATAAGGAAATGAGACATATGCCATGCACAATAATAAACAACAAGCATTCATATTATAGATACAAATTTCATACATAAATAAATACACAGGTAAATAAAAACATGACAGAGAGCACTTATATTTCCTAAAATGAATCACCAACATGATGCAGACCAAGGAAGTTCCACCCAACCATAGAAACTATTGTTCCAAGTCTCAACAATAATGTCACCTTTGAGCCAGGGATATGAATCCAAAAGGAAGGTTCTAGACTATCAATCGACTTCCCAAACTAATAATCATTGTTGATTAATTGGGTTAGTTTTCATTGATGTCAACCCTTGAAGAAATACCAGTAGCAAATTTTGGTAGAACAAAGGTTTGGGTAATTGACGCAATTTTGTTTGATGGATAATGGTATGAGTTTTGATCTATTTGCAGGTAAGACTATTCTAGATGGACAGTACATGTCATGCCATTTTCAGTGGTATGTGGAATGTGACATAACTCCTCATGATTAGAGAGTTATGGACATGTGAAGTTGGATAACCCTCACGCGTCATCTAGAAGCCCCAAAAGGTCAAAGTAGTCAAAGTGTTCGCAAAAAAAATTATTTAAATAATAATTTTAATGGAGAGCTCCCTAAAATAAGAAATGTGGGATGCTACATGAAAGTATAAATAAGAGGCAAGGCTCTCTCATTTAATCACACTTGAAACTATTGAATATCATTGAATATATATTTTGTGAAAGGTTATTTGGGCAATTTTTATTGATATACAAAAGAGCGGAAGGAAAATTGCAAACAGGAAAAGTGCGGCAGAAAAAGTGCGGTGGGAAAACTATGGCAAAAAAAGTGCAGCAGAAAAAATGTGACAGAAAAATTGCGGCAGAAAAAGTGTGACAAAAAAATCTCTACAGAAAAAGTGTGGCAGGAAAAGTGCAACAGAAAAAGTGTGGTAGGAAAACTGTAGAAGAAAAAGTGCGACAGAAAAATCGCAGTAGAAAAATCGTGGCAGAAAAAGTGCGATAAAAAATTCATGGTAGAAAAAATTGCGACAGAAAAAGTGCGGAAGAAAAATCGCGGCAACAACATGGTTGAGGTCTATTTATGAGAGATATGGCACATCTTGTTTGAGTTATGTTTTGTGAGCTAAGGTTTATGTCTTGAGATGGTATTTGATTTTCAGTATTGCTACATATATCATATTTGTTGAGGGATGCAATTTGTATTTTATTGTTGGTATTTGACATATGGGTATTGGTATTTTGGTTGTGATGTGTTGTTGAATTTGTTGGTTTAGCTTGTGGCACATAGTTTGATGTAAGGGTTTATGGTATTTGGTTTATGGATAGAGTGATGAATTGTTAGATAATTTCTTATGGTTATATTGTTAAACAAGTAGTTGATGAGTTGACACATACATGAGGTGTATAGTTGATGATGTTGGTACATCTTGAGGAGTCATAGTTGATGTGAAGTTGATGCATGATTGATACATATTTGGTTCATATTTTACGCACTCATTGTTGGTACCAGTTGTTTGGTGCAGGTTGATTGGTATATATTGCTACAGTTTATTGGTATAGGTTGGCAGTGACAGGTTGACAGTGGCAGCGGTTGATTCAATGACAGTGACATATTGTCTACATTTGGAATTTATACGTCAGGGTAGTTGGATGAGGCAATGATAGGTAGTTGTAATCATTTTCTGGTTGTGATCTAGATGGATATTGGTGGCCACCCACCTTTTCCAACTGGCTCAAAACAATTTTCTGGCAATTCTGGTAATTTACTATTTATAACAGTTTTCACTTCCGGAGTTGTTTTGAGGCTCTAAATGGTGATTTTTTGGAAAACAGGTTTGAAAATTTCAAATTCCTTCTAAATTTTTCTTAAAATGAATATCCTCGATGATACCTTTCTAACGGGCTATCATATGCCTAAAACGAAGATAGTATGTAAAAGTTACGACCTCGGGAAGTTGATGTACTAACTTACCCAAACGGGGCCCACATGACTTTTGGTGCTTCATCTCCTAGGGTTAGGTTTTTGGATGTCTAGGGTTTTTTTCATTCCTTCTTATTCTAAAAATTCCTTCAAAGCCTCATTGTAATCATTTTCTTACGAATGCGAGTAGCCTTCACATCTCTTCTCAGAGATAAGCTGCCACCATTCTAGCGAGTCTTTCAATCTGTATTTTTTACAGTCTATGTACATTTCTTTCATTAATAGAAATCATGTATTACTGTATATTTGTGTTTATGGTTGCATCTATGATACATTTCTGTTATATTATTGGATATCTGCAATATCTCTGTGCATTTATTTATTATATCTCCACTCTTATTTCGTGCCGAAAATAATCTGGATCAGTTGTATTAGAGCAGGATTCTCTTGATCATTTTTTAGTGCATGTCCCCGACGAGGTTCGAGTATTGCAAGTTCGGTCTCGAGATTGTCTCTCTTGAGTAAAATATCTCTCACGAACCTAATATACCCTCAATGGAAGAAGAAAATAAAAACAATGGAGCATACGATCCTATCATTATGTTTCTTGAGCAAGCTCTCATGCAACAGAGGGATGAAATGATGGATAATTTTCCCCACATCCTTCAATGACCGCCAATAGAAACAGGCTCATATTCATCAAGTGGCCACTTTGGAAGCACCTTGCCTTTAAAGGTACAAGTTAATTTTGATATTCCCATATTTGAAGGATAGATAGATTGAGAAGCCCTAAACAAATGGTTAAATCTACTAGAAGGTTATTTCTTTGTTCACAATTTTTTCAATAGAGAAAAGATCATCTTCGCACTCCTTAAGGCTCTCCCCCATGTCAAACATTAGTGGGAAAATTCCTGGGAGAAAATTTTCTCAGAGTGTAGAATATATGGGGTCAATCCCACTTGGGATTTTTTTGTGGATGTGGTAAAGGAATAATATTACACTATTGGGGAATATGAGGACCAGTACATGAGATGGACTACACTATGGCAAGAGAGGGGCCAAGAAGTTATGCAGTTTACCAATACCGTCCATACCTTGCGCACCAAGATGGGTATCAAAGACTTCGAACAAAATTTGGTTATGAAATAACGTGGGGCTCTACATAGATACATCCAAACTGAAATGGATTTTATGGACATCTCATCACTCGGTGTTGCTTATTGATATTCTGTTAAAATCGAGAAAAACTTTAAGCTCCAGAAAAAATGGGAGTTCGAGTTTGAAAATACACAACAACCAAAATATGACAAAAACGACCCTAACAAATAGCCTCCCGAAAACTAGTCCAAGCCACAAGAAAATAAGGGTCACGGAAAGATAAAGAAGGACACTGAAAAATGGTGCGATTTCCACAAAATCCCCTGGCACAACACCAATGAATGTCACTCAAAACAATCATTATTGGATGAGAACAAAGGCAAGGAGTTGAACCCTATTTCAGAATCTGATTTTGAAAATACTGGTAAAGGAAAAATCATTGACATAGACCCCACTGCTATTGTCGCGATCGCAACAATTCAACTAGAAGAACCAATAGATCCTGAAGAGGGGGAGTTCCTTTTTCTTTCACAGATGTGGATGAAGGGGGCCCTGCTCCATTTTATTATTGATAGAAGAAGCCAGAAGAACTTCATCTCAGTAGAGGTCATCAAACAATTGGGATTATTGACAACACCACACCCGCAACCATACAACATCGGGTGGCTTCGCCAAGGACGAGATCTTCGTGTCAGCCAACAGTTTCGATTGTCATACAACATATAGCCCTTCAAGGATGAGGTATTATGTGATGTTTCCCCACTAAATGTTTGTGATTTTCTCTTGGGCCAACCATATATGTGGAAGCGCCATGCTATTTATGAGTCTCGACCCCACAGTGTCATTGTTTCTCTGGGGGGTGATCTCTATAGAATACCAGAGGTAGTTTCGACTATTGTTCCACCTAAAAAGTGTCGAAAGGTAGTATCTCATACTACCAAATTCATCTTCTTCAGAATCTATTCAAAAGGTGAACAAAAGGATACTGCAACCACTACAGCCTCGACCCAAGCACCTTCTATCCAACAGAAGCAGGTCGACAAGATTGTAGCAAAGTGTAAAGATTCCTTCTGCACAAAATAATCAGATGTATATAGACTGGTTAAGAAGGTCCAACCCTTCCAGCCACATGTTCGTGACAACCTTCAACAAGATAAGTAGCACAACTTCTCCAACAAGGCAAGTAACTCATCAAGATGCAGATTCAACAAACGCTTTTCCCTCTCCCCCGGGCACTAAACGCAATGCAGACCATTTATTTCTAACAAGTTAGGATTGATACATATGGATATCGGTGACCACCCACCTTTTCCAACTAGCTCAAAATAGTTTTTTGGCAATTTTGGTAATTTACTATTTTCAGCAATTTTCACTTACGGAGTTGTTTTGAGGCCCTAAATGATGTTTTATGGGAAAATAGGTTTGAAATATGAAATATATTTCAATATTTCTCCTAAAATGAATCTCCTCGAAGATACCTTTCCAACAGGCTATCATACGCCTAAAATAATGATCGTATGCAAAAGTTACGATCCTGGGAAGTTGATGTACTAACTTACCCAAACGGGGCCCACATGAATTTTGGCGCTTCATATCCTAGGGTTAGGTTTTTGGATGTCTAGGGTTTTTAAAATTCCTTCTTATTGTAAAAAGGCCTTCAGAACCTCATTGTAATCATCTTCTTGCAAATGCGAGTAGCCATCACATCTCTTCTCAGAGATAAGCTTCCACCATTCTAGCGATTCTTTCACTCTGTATTTTTTACAGTCTATGTACATTTCTTTCATTAATAGAAAACATGTATTACTGTATATATGTATTTATGGCTTCATATCTGATACATTTCCATTATATTATTGGATATATGCGATATCTCTGTGCAATTATTTATTATATCTCCACTCTCAACTCATGTCAAAAATAATCCTAATCAGTGGTATCAGAGCAGGTTGCTCTTGATCATTTTTCAGTGCATGTCCCCAACGAGGTTCGAGTATATAAATTTGGGTCTCGATCTTGTCTCTCTTGAGGAAAATCACTCTCTCACACCTAAGAAACCCTCAATGGTGGAAGAAAATAAAAATGATGAAGCAAACGATCCTATCAGTATGTTGCGTGAGTAAGCTCTCATGCGACAGAGGGACGAAATGATGGAGAATTTTTCCCACATCCTTCAATGCCCACTGATAGAAATAGGATCATATTAATCAAGTGGCCACTTTTGAAGCACCTCACCTTTAAAGGTACAAGTAAATTTTTATATTCCCATATTTAAATCTACTAGAAGGTTATTTCTCTATTAACAATTTTTTTGATAGAGAAAAGATCATATTTGTGCTCCTTAAGGCTCTCCCCCATGTCAAACATTGGTGGGAAACTTATTTGGAGAAAATTTCCACAGAGAATTCTGGAACATATGGGGTCGAGCCCACTTGGGATTTTTTTGTGGATGCGACAAAGAAACAATATTACCTTGTTGGAAAATATGAGGACCAGTACATGTGATGGACCACACTAGGGCAAGAGAGGGGCGAAGTAGTTCCATATTTCACCAATACATTCCATACCTTGCACTCAAATATGGGTATCAAAGATCCTGAACGACATTTGGTTATGAAATATCGTGGGGCTCTACACAGATACATCCAAACTGAAATGGATTTTTTGGACATATCATCACTCAATTTTGTTTATTGATATGTTGTTAAAATCGATCATAAATTTAAGCACAAGAACAAATAGGAGTTCAGGTCTGCAAGTTCGTAATAACCAAAGTATGACAAAGATGTCCCTAAAAAACAGTCTCTCGAAAACCAGTCCAAGCCACAAGAAAAGAAGGGTCATGGGAAGACAAAGAAGGACACTGGAAGATGGTGCGATTACCACAAAATCCCTTGGCACAACACAAATGAATGTCGCTCAAAAAAATCATTGGTGGATGATATCAAAGACAAGGAGTCGAACCATGATTCAGAATATGATTATGAAAATACTGGTAAAGGACAGATCATTGACACATACCCCACTGCTATTCTCATGACCACATCAATTCAACCAGAAGAACCAACAGATCCTGAAGAGGGGGAGAACCTTTTTCCTTCACAAATGTGGGTGAAGGGGATCCCACTACATTTTATTGTTGATATAGGAAGCCAAAATAACCTCATCTCAACAGAGGTTGTAAAACAATTGGCATTGTCGACAACACCACACTTGCAACCATACAACATCGGGTGGCTTCGCCAAGGATGACATCTTCATGTTAGCCAGTAGTGTCGATTGTCATATGACATTCAACCCTTCAAGGATGAGGTATTATGTGATGTTTCCCCACTGGATGTATGTGATGTTCTCTTGGGTCAACCATATATGTAGAAGCGTCGTGATGTTTATGAGTCTTGACCGTGCAGTGTCATTGTTTCTATGGGGGGTCATCTCTACAAAATACCAAAGGTAGTTCTGACTATTGTTCCACCTAAAAAGTGTCACAATATAGTATCTCATAATACAAAATTTATCTTCTTCACAATCTGTTCAAAAGGTGAACAAAAGGATATTGCAACCACTACAGCCTCGGCCCAAGCACCTTCTATCCAACAGAAGAAGGTAGACAAGATTGTAGCAAAGTGTAAATATTATTTCTGAAAAAAAGAATCTAATGTATCCAGATTGGTTAAAAAGGTCCAACCCTTCCAGCCACATGTTCGTGACAACCTTCAACAAGCTAAGAAGCGCAACCTCCAACAAGGCAAGCAACTCATTAAGATGCAGATTCAACAAATGTTTTTCCCTCTCCCCCGAGCACTCAACGCAATGGATACCATTAGTTCCTAAGGAGGGAGGATTGATCCAAATGGATATCAGTGGCCACCCACCTTTTTCAACTAGCTCAAAACAGTTTTCTGGAAATTTTGGTTATTTACTATTTTTAGCAGTTTTCACTTCTGGAGCCGTTTTGAGGCCCTAAACAATGTTTTTTAAGAAAACAGGTTTGAAATATTAATTTTCCTTCAATATTGTGCCTATAATGAATCTGCTCGACGATACCTTTCCAACGGGTTATCATACACCTAAAACGGAGATCGTATGCAAAAGTTACGACCCCAGGAAGTTGATATACTAACTTACGCAAACGGGGCCCACATGACTTTTGGTGCTTCATCTCATAGGGTTAGTTTTTTGGATGTCTATGGTTTTTGACATTCTTTCTTATTGTAAAAATTCCTTCAGAGCCTCATTGTAATCATCTTCTTGCAAATGTGAGTATCTGTCACATCGCTTCTCAGAGATAAGCTTCCACCATTCTAGCGAGTCTTTCACTCTATATTTTTTACAGTCTATGTACATTTATTTCATTAATAGAAATTGTGTATTACTGTATATCTATGTTTATGGTTTCATATATGATACATTTATGTTAAATTATTGGATATTTGGGCTATCTCTATGCATTTATTTATTATATCTCTTCTCTCATTCCGTGCCGAAAATAATACGGATCAGGTTGTAGCCAGAGAAATTAGGGGGTTGTAGCCTACTTCTGGTTGTAGCCAGAGAATTGGGGAGTTGGAGCTTCCCTCAGGTTGTATCCTGAGAAACTAGGGGGTTGGAGCCTCCTTTTAGTTGTAGCTGGAAAATAAAGGAAGTTGGTGCTTCCAATGAATGTAATTCTTCAAGACATATAAGAAAACACATTCTTTGGTTTTCTCCCGCTTAGGGTTTCCACGTAAAAACATTGGTGTATTGTGTATGTGTATGATTGGTCATTTTTTCATTATTTATTTAATCTACAATTATTGGATGATAATTCTACATTGATATAAAACTTGCATTATATGGTTAAAAATGATTAAATTTCTCTATTATTGATTCACCCCCCCTCTCAGTAATACAACAATTGGTATCAGAGTCAGTTCCTTCAGGAAACAATTTAACCACTGGAAGGAGATCATGGATTATTCTGAGAATGGATTACCAATGTTTAATGGTCATAATGGTTTTAAGTATGATATGTGGAGAAGAAGGACAGAAGTATTTTGACAGGAACAGGGACATTAGATTTGGCTATTAGTTGTTATAGGATATGATAGTTTGAAAAGGGCAAATACTACAGCCAATAATAAATTGAAGAAGAATAACAAAATAGAATGGATTTCATCTGGGAAGGATTACCTAATCTAGTAAGAGTAAAGGTTGGTAAATGTTCATCAGCCAAAGAACATTGGGATAAGCTACATGACATATATTCTTCACCCATCGCAGATTCAAAAAATGTCAAATAAGATGCAGATACAGATCAAGAATAATTATGTTCACCATGTCAAACAGATTCAAAATATGAAGAGTACATAATCACCAGAGAATTGATTAGTGCTTTAGATGAACTAAGAGAAGAAAACAAGTCACTCAAGAAAAATTGGCGAAACAAAAGGAAAGTGTTCATATTTTTGAAGAATCCCAACAAGTCATCGAGAACTTAAGAACTCAGCTAGAAGAAGCCAGAAAGATCAAAGAAAATCTTTAATATCAAAGGCAGTATTTGGAAGGTAACATAGAAGCATAGAAGGAAGAAGAAGAAATTAGAGAGAAGATATTGACATATCATCTTAAGGAAAGAACTAACAATCTAAACCAACTTGAGGCGGAGTTTGGTCAAGAAAATAAAGGACTTGAAGAAGAAATAATCACATTAAAAATTCAACTTGAAAAAGTGAAAAGAATCTAAGAAGTCATGAAGTCTCAGATAATGAAGAAAGAAGAAGAGGTTGAGAAGCTTGAAGGAGAATTTGTCACATTGAGAAGTAAAATTGTCAATCTCAACAAGAACATTGAGGAGAGACAAACATCCACATCATTTATAGAGAATGAAGAGAAGCACTCTAGGTTTCTAGAAAATAAGAATGAAGAAAATAGAAAGAGTTATGAAGAATTACTCAAAGGAAGGAATCATTGTCAACCGGAATCTAAGAAAACTATTGAAGATACACCTTCAAGAAGACCATCTATGTTCAATCCACAAAGAATATTCAATCATGATCACGATTAGCCAAGGAAAAAATTCAGAAGGACTATGCCACAAAGAATATCATTCACTCCCAAGAATTCAAATTTCTTTTATGGTCATTGTTTTTATTGTAATAACTTTGGACATAAGGTTGCAGATTGTAGGTGTTATAAAAGAAATTTTCAAGCAATAAATGCCTATGTGTCCCCACGTAACATTGAGTGTTACATATTTCATAAATATGGACACATAGCTAGTGATTGTAGAAGTATGATCAATACTTCCATGAAAGAGAAAACTGATATTAGATGTAAGAAAGTGTGGATAAGAAAACATGAAGAACATGTGAACAAAGACTAGGTCCCATAGATTGCAATATTGGCAATAAAACAAGATGACGAAAATTCTATAGAGAAAAAGAAAGATGTCAGATACAAAAAGCTTTGGAAAATAACTGAAAGAAAAGAAGGACATGTAAATAAGGAACAAGTTCAAGAGATTGTACTTTCAGGCATTGTAGTAAAAGATGAATCCACAAACATAAATAAAGAATTTAGAGCTCAGAGAGATGATCAATCTACCAATGAAGGTGATGATGAATCTACAAATGAATATGATGATGAATACACATCAGAGCAGGAATTGTTTTGAGCCATCCAGATTAAAGAATCCCAGGTAATATGAATATTAGATAGTGGGAGTCTATGCGATAGCTGTGAGAGACCAAAGAACCATCCTTCATGCATCTTGTAGAGTTTGAGATGACAGATCTAGAGAAGTCAATTAACAGAAGTACAATTTGATGGATTAATCAAGAATTCATGATAGTATAGTAATAAATGGGTTAGCATGATGGACAGTTGCACAAGTAGAGTCTTGTACAGTATGGATGAGAGCATGGATTGATAGATTGGTTAAAAGAGTGGTTCAGAGAAAAAGGAACACTATCATAATGGATGATAATTACACAGAAAATGGCTCTAACAATGTTAATGGATTCCCAATTGACATATATTTTTTGGACATATGCAGTGAATACATCGACTCACATTCAAAACAGAGAAATGCTCAGAAACAACACTGAAAAAAATCCCAACAAGATATGGAAAGGAATACCAACAAATGTGAAGCACTTCAGAGTATTTGGAAGCAAATGCTACATCAAAAGAGAAGATGGAGGAATGAGAAAGTTTGACTCTCATGTGGACAAAGGATTACTTGTTGGTTACTCAAGTACAAGGAAAGCTTACAAGTGTTATAATTTGAGGTTGAACAAAGTTGTGGAAAGAATCAATGTAACAATTGATGAAACAGGTGGACACGAATTAAAGGAAGAAGAAAATGAATCAATGGAACAACTTTACAAAGAAGAAGTAGAAGATGAAGAAGTAGTAGAAGGGGAAGATGAAGAGGATCATATAGAAGTAGAAGATAAAGTTCAACAAGTGCCCCCAAAGACACCTAGAAAACAAGTACATAAGAATAATCCATTAGATCATATTATTGGAAACAAAGATGCATGAGTTGAGACTAGAAGAAGAATCCATTCACCAGAACAAAAGCCCCTAGCACTGTCATCTATGATTGAACCAAATTTTTTTGAAGAGGCAAGCAAGGATAAATCTTGGAATAAGGCCATAGATGAAGAATTGGATCAAATAGACAAAAATGACACTTGGGAATTGGTTCCAAGACCAAATAATAAGAATGTGATTGGCACAAAGTGGGTATTCATAAATAAATAGAATGAATATGGAAATGTTACAAGGAACAAAGCCATATTGGTATGTAAAGGATACACATGTTAAGCCCTAATATTGGCTCATTACCCCTTAATTGGGGCATATTATATTAGTAATATTATTTTATTTATGTCGGCTTTAGGCCATTAGTTGTAATTATACCTCCTACTCTCCTATATATATCAAGGAGACATTTTCATTTTGAATCATCTTGTACTTAAACATTTAATTGGGGTAAAAGGAGGTTACCCCCTTGAAGAGGCTTATTATTTGAAATTATCTCTTTTTCAAGGTTTTTAGTACTTTTTCTAAGGTTTTTCTATGCTATATTGATATTTGGTTCTTAACATATGGTATCAGAGCTCAAGGTCTTGGGGTTTCACTGCTACATCTGAGACACCTTGGCATTTTCACTATAACATTTTTTGTAAAATGTTTCAGAAGGAATGACTTGGAGGATATTTATTATATGGATCAAGGTACGTTGGGTTCAAAATTTGGCTTCTGAGGCCTTATAAAGTTAGAGTTACAGCCTGTACAAGAAAGGGTGTTGGAATCATCATGAACTGCATCATTGCAAAATTTTCGCTATAAAACATATCTGTAACATTTCAGACCCTGAAATCCAAAGGATATTTACAAAAATTAGTAAAGTATATTTGGTAAAAATTTCATTTTTTTTGTCATCTTAAATTTGTAGATACACCCTATGTAAGATAGGGTATCTAACTAGTCCTATTGACTAGTCTCAAGAAGGTGTTCCAGGTAAAAAAATCATAACTTCTTCCTAGTGTATCCAAATTGAGTGGGAACGGTTTCATTGGATCATGGATAGTCTATAGTATTTTTGGTGCAACTTTCAAAATTTTATATTAATTATTTTGTGTGGGGCACGCTATACAAGTGAGATCTCCTAGAAAGGACAAAAATCGACAAGTTGTGGGGAAGTTACCATAAATTCCACTTGGCACATCCAATTTTGATCAGACATGTGGCATTGCAGAGAAGAAATATCAGAGAACTACATAAAATAAAGTTTCATACCCAGAAGGGCCGAAACTTGGGAGATACAATGAAAGAAATATTGTCTAGCAAAACCACCTCAAAATCAAGGTTCAAAAGTGATACTTGGCCAACATGCCACCAAAAAAGGGAACTTCTACACCAAATAATCCTCGATAAAATCCTACTTGGACTCTTGATGAAGGTGAATAAATGTGTAGGGACATAAATGAACTACAAAAGAAGATGGATTCAATGGAAGCTAAGTTGGATACTAAGATGGATGGTTTAAAAGGGGGGATCATGGAAGTATTGAAAAAATTCGTAACAGAGAAGACACCTGAAAGTGAAAATGCATCCCATGAAATTCATGATGAGGACACAAGGAAGGTGAATCAAGAATGGAGAAACTCCAAATTTGGTTTGAAGACCAACCACGTTCCTAAGATTGATATGAGGAAGTTTGATGGCAAGGACCCAATCACATGGATACTTCAGACGGAGCAATTCTTTGATCTCCATAATGTGCCATATACACAAAAGGTACGAATTTCTTCTTTATATTTGGAACATAATCAATTTGTATGGTGTCTATGGCTTTGTTCTCACAAATCACTCGTCACTTGGACAATTTTCACGGAAGAAGTGATAGCACACTATGAGGATACAAGGAGCAATACCTTCTTTAGCCAATTGATAAATCTCAAGCAAAAGGGTTCATTTACCGAGCACATTGAGAAATTCTAGAGATTGAATATAAAGGTAACTGATATTCCAGATGATCACTTGATTGATGTATTCATAGGAACTTTAAAGGATAACATTCAACATGAGGTTGGACTTTGGGAACCCAAATCATTAGAGAATACATTTAAGGTGGCAAGAAATGTTGAAAGTAAAAATATGGCTATGGCTACTAGAAGGACCAACCCTAACATCTATAGAGAGACCAATGCTCCTTCTTCTAAAACACCTCAACCTACAAGGCTGGCACCTCAACAATTGGAGGAAAGAAAAGAAAAAGGTTTATGCTTTAATTGTGGCAGCAAGTACAGTAAGGGACATACGTGTGGTGAGAAGAAATTATTGTACATAGATTGTGAAGAGGAATAAGAACAAGAACAAGAACCATCTCAAGATGAAAACGTACAAGCAATTTCGCCTAAAGAGTTGACTCCCACGATATTTTGTAATGCATTGGATGGAATTAACACTCCTCAAACCCTCAAGATTGAAGGATGCATCAAAAAGAAAAGGGTAATAGTCCTAATTGATTCTGGTAGTACTCATAATTTCATTCACTATAAATTAGCCA